>UELX01001613.1:0-41076 GCA_900480035.1 Eupelmus urozonus | reverse complement strand
AATATATAATATAAATATTATATTATTTTTATTATATATTATACTTATATTTTACGAAAATGTTATTTTTTACTTGAGTCCTCCATTTATTGAGTATTAAGCATTCGTGAAAAAAATTCAACGAATACTTTTTTTAAATTGAAAGTGCTATGTTAAACCTTTTGTGTTAAACGTGGGACTACATACTTATTTTTGAAAGAGCATCAAATAAATTTTTATTAGTGCATTATTTTTTCTGAGCGCACTGTTTCAAATTGGTGTGGAAATTAAAAGCTTTAAACACTTAAAATTTACATAAGTATACAAAAACGCTTATTATCATTTACAATTTTAAAAAATGGTATACGGTATATCCACCCTAAGAATGGATTAGAAACATAGGCTTTTGATAAACAATATTCAAAATTACGTATGATAACATGTCAAACTCTAATTTTATTGATGATTTAGCATGATTCTATAAATTTTAGTATAATTTAGCACAATTTGGCACAATTTAGTATACTTTCTGTATTTATTTTTAATTTATAATTATAAATATGAACACTTTAACAAAAGAGAAATTAATCGAACCTGATCATAATTAACAATTGACTGTCGTACGATGATTACTATTACCGAACTAATGAAGACGCACTTGCAATTAATGTATATATATATATTTCTCAAAGTAGTGTTTTCGTTAATCTCTTGCCTGATTTACCATTTTGGTAAACACAGCAGCATGAAAAAATCGTTTATAATGGTAATAGATTATTATCACAATAGCTGAATTTATTTAAGCGTATAATTATTTCTAAGCGGTGTTTATTTTTCGCTTCTTCAAGACAATACGAGTTTTTGTTAAAAATTTGTTATTAAAAAATATTTACAATTGTATATTGAGGAAGTATGAACAGTTTTTAGTTTATTTTCACGGGTCATTAAATTTATATATAATGAGTAAATTACGCATACAATAATGATGTAAAATATTTGTCACTTGAATGAATATATTGATTAGAAGTGATATAATTAATCTTTAAAAAATTCTTAACGTCATGATTTTCTGTATACTTATTATCAGTTTAACAATTCAAATTAAAATTTATTAAAGTATAATAATGAAGCTTCTGTCATTCATGTTGTATTTAATAAATAAATAAACAAAACAATGACGTTTATTGAGTCAGGGAATAATATTACATGAAATAAGTAGAGAGTAAAGACGTAGGTAATTCTTGCAATGGATTTTATGCCCGAGTATTCACTCATTCGTTGAGGGTAGAGATCATCCGAGGGTCTACTTCCATGTTGCATATAGTGATTTTTACTTGACACTACTGTAGCTGCTTTCTTGATCTGTAAAATAGGTTCCATTGAAAGAAATGATCATAAGAGTTCGTTCACTTCAAGTTTCATGAATTTATGAAATTCATAGGTCATAATATATATGGGCCATGCTGGCGTGAAAGTGTTAATAAATTTACTTAAATTTAGAATTTCGTTATTTTTTAATTGACAGAACCATTAAAATAAAAACAAACATGGCCAAAGGACTAATTTTGAACCGGCAATGCTGCGGGAACGCAAAAAATTTATAAAATGCTGTCACCGAAATTTACAACTTACACCGTATTATCCAGAAATACGCAGCTCGTTGCATCGTAACCAATTGATGGACGTCGCGCCACTTCGAATATATAAACGTCATTCTGTCGATGCGTTATACGACCTCGGACTCGTGAAAACATTTTTGGCGTCCGCCGCTCGACGAAAAGTTACTGTTTATCGTCATTGTCGGAGCTTTTGACGTTACGGCGCAACGTAAAAATACTTCCCGTTTTAAAAATTTGTATTTGACTTTTACGATATTGATATAGTTTACTTTCTAGTTCATCGAATGAACCAAATGGTTTTTATCCATTTTTAGGGGTATTTTAGTGCATTCTCCGTAAGATTTAGTTTTCAATTGTTTTCTCAATATCACAAAAGTTCTCAAAACAATATATATTAATTTCCAATAGTCCACCCCAATCTTTTTTCAAAAAGACTCACGTATTATCGAGCAAACAATTAGAGCATAAAAGAAAAAAGAAGATATAACAACGGCAAATCTCCTAGCTTAACTTTGCCTGTAACCATGCCCAGCTCTATGGAACCGGGCACCGATACATCCCTAATCCAGCCGCCATATTCAAACGATAACGACGTCAGGCCCCTTGCGAAACTTCGCTCTCTCGCCGGCGAAATACTACCTTATCGGGGATCCCTCGCCGCGAGTTAAGAAAGGAGCTTCCTCGTGACGGCGGAAGGAAGAAAAAAGAGCGAAGGGGAAGCGAGCGCGGATCGCCGGGTGTATTAAGAAGGATTCTGTCCGCGCGCGTGATACGATCCGAACGCCGGATCCTTCTGCGTGTATACACGGCGAAATGTGGAATCGCTCCAATGCATACAAAGCGACGGATTATCCCTTCGTTGTCGTGCTTTCTTTCCATTTTCTTTGTCCGCTCCGTGCGTGTCCGCGATGAGTCTCCGGTGGTAGTGATGAGCTTTTTTTTTTCGTGGTATTGAACGGTGTAGATTTGGGGCTGGGTTGGTGGTGAGAAGAAGGTTGTTTAGGATGATTGCGGCAAATTATTTTGGGAAGGTAAATGTGGGTTGTAAGATTTTTCGATTTATTTGGTGAATTGTAGGTATGAGTTAAGAGTGTTTAAGTACTTTTTATTTTGGATTATGTGGGTCAATAAACGATACTTGTTAAATTCATAAATTAGACTGAATGTTTTTTACGCTTTGGCCGTTTGATTTTTATTGCAAATGAAAAAAATAAGTTTTGCGTATACGAAATTTCATTTTTTTATATGATTGAAGTGTGTATACAATTTGTATGTATATTTACATTATTTACATCATTTCACTTTTTGGTAATACAGAAAAAAAACTTTAACAAAATAACTAAAAGTTTAAACGTATAGCGCAAACTAAATTGTCCCTTCCATCTTAAGATAATCTTATTTTTCCGTGCCAATTACCATTAATATTCTCATTTACATGATTGATAAGAAATGTACGTTTTAAATTCATTCCTCAACCCTCCAGTACGCACTAGTTTATGACTACGGTAAATGTTAATTACAGTCAGATTAAATGTCTCTGACTCGCGAGCGCCAGCGCCTTAATTCCAAACTTCGTTAACTAAGAGCCCTAGCTTAATCGAATATTCCGTAACTCACTTCGTTCTTCCTCTTATTTCCAGGCTGAAATAGCGTGCGAAGAGAATACGTTACGCATGCGGAATCGGCCGGCCATTTTACCATATTTATAAGAAAAGTTACGCGCCGAGAGCACAAAGTAAAAGGGATTGGTGCATCTCGGCTCGGGAAGAGAATTAAACACATAGGGGATAATGTAGATAGAGGAGCTGAAGTGTCAGGGCGTTTGTTGACGGTAGAAGGAAGGAGAAAAACTTGGGTTCCTGTATCTTTAGCTAATGAGGTATGCTCTGTAAAAATATGATTGATGAGTTGGAAATAATGGAAGTGTATTTAAATATTTACCGTATGACAAGAACGATTTCTTTTGTATCTATTCATTAGTTAGTGACGCTTCAGGCGTTGTTTGATTAACGTATCTACCTGCCTTATTCGTGCTTTGTAAAATATAATATAGTAAATCTATATCAATCAATTAATCAAGTTTCCATTAAGTACATAATTAGCTTTATTTAAAAGTAAATATTTTTTAGATATTCTTGAAATATTGCTTTATAAATTGATAACATTACAGAAATGAATTCATTGTTCGTTAGGATGTTTAAAAGATTTTAAAAAATCTATCGATTACTACAATTTTAAAAATTGAAAGTTAAAACATCTTTTGAGGTGGACTGTATTACTGATAGTCTCTTAAAATCATACATTTTTTGTGAAAGAAAAAAAAACCAATTCTTCTGATGAAAAATGATATTAAAGTTAAAAAGTATAAGTGTTTAAAATTTTAAGTAAAATAGACACAGAGTAAGTAAAAATACTTGGTTGGAAACATCTGTAGAATTCAAATTAATATCTTTCCACAAGTCTGGTATTGAAATAAGCTGAAAATAAAAGAGTAAACTGAAGGAATAAATGTTCTTACTCAAGGCGATCTTTTTCATACCTATTGTGTTTAAGAATTCTTTTTAAGTCGATTAATAGATTTAAATTTTATTAAATCTTTTTAAACATTTCGATAACAATATCTTCATTTTTATAATTTCAGTTAGCTTTATAAGAAGCTTCAATAAAATTTTGTAATCATACACTAAAAAATAATAAAAATATAAAAATCAAGATCATATTGTTTCTCCTTATAACTAGAACCTCCAAAGTGTCACCATCATATCCTATCCATCCCTAAGTGTCCCATTCAGCTTGTTCAATGATACTAATGCCGCGCAGAACTTGGTAATTACTTTTTCCTCAACAGCGTCGCAAATAACACCCATAAAGCGTTAATTAAGACCCCCAGCTCACGCAAAAAAAAGATACAGCCTCTCCCCGACACTCTCCTAACTTCAAAATAATCCCAAAGTGCGTATGCTACAATATCTCAGGGCTCCCTCGACTTAACGAAATTGCACTCGATAATTACGCCGCGGGACTGGAAAAACACGGCTGAAGTTTGCCTCAGTTGCCCCGGTTAATCCACTCTGGCCGGAAATACGAGTTTCCCCAGCGTGTACCGGGGCTTCATAAAAGCGGTGATAATCGCGCGGCGAAACGTACAAGCTAATATTTTTCCACGGCTGTGGCGACCGAAAGTCCGGAGGAGGGAATTTCTGGGGGCTACGCGTACCAGCTGCTGGATCGCTGGGGGGCTGGGAGAAATGAAACGTGTGGACGTGATGCGTGAAAAGAGGGAGTGAGTGAGGTGGAATATAGGCGAGCTGGTTGTGTTAGAGGAAGAGTTATACGAGTGGATTGATGGGATCGGTAGTTTAGTTCGTGTTCATCAATTTGGATTATTTGAAGTAAAGATTAGGAAATGCGAAGTTTTTGAAATGAAGTGGAAAAATTTAGTGATTCGAGTAATATGGATGGGGGTAGACATTTTTTGACGAGTGTATTAGCTGAAGGTATTAATCAAGGGTTACAAATGTACATGTATCAGGATATTTGGAAAGTACGGAAAATACGAGCTGAATAAATTTTTTTGATAAGTATTAAATTTTTTCATTCCGTTCTACTTTATTAGTTCACTTTTCAGTTCACTTTTCAGGATAGTATAAATTTTCAAAATCAATATCAGCTGCCATCAGAAAGATTATATTTCAGTGAGAACTGTGAAATTTTCTTTTTTTATTATTTTCTTTGGCAAAAATCTCGTTTACCGATATTTCGACAATTTTTACAAAGTTATAAAAGATTCTTTTCTTTTTCCTTCAGCAAGTTGTGCCAGCGAGCTTTCAAAGTTATAACTCCTACCAGCCATACCGCACTCAAAGGTATTCGCTTTTACGCCGCTCTCTCTCCCTCCACCCCCCCCTCTCTCTCTCTCTCTACTTCTAACTATATACAATTAGCACTTACAAATATATCCACGCAAGAAATAAAGAGCCGGGAACAGAGGTAAATGTGTGCGCAAGCAAGAAAACGTAGACAGAAAAAAGGAAGATGTAGACCAAAGCGAAAGTAGCTAGAAAAAGAGACAGAAGAGAGAGAGAGAGAGAGAGAGAGAGAGAGAGAGAGAAAATGAAAAAGCCAGTGAGCCGCCTCGAGTGCGTCTGCCAAGTGAAAGTTTTCCTTTTGCCGGCTTCGATGCTCGCATTTTCCTCAGGGGTGGGTATTTTCCTTCTCGCGGTGCACGCGTTTTTCTTATGAAAATTTTTCCAGCCGCCTATTTTACGTTTGACTTTGCCGGTCATTGCTCAAAGGCGCTACTCACGTACATATGAGAGTGCGGTGTGAAAACTTTGTGTTTTTATAATGCAGTTTTCGATAAATGTTACATGATTATTGTTTAATAAATAATAATGGCGTTGGTTGGTGTACCTGTTTAAAATTTAAAGTAAAAATCAAATATAATTCATTCTTAATATTTATATTATTACCATTTATTATATATTATATAAATACATAATTTTTAATAAAAAGATTATATAAAATAGATTCTTTCTCTATTTAATTTAAGAATTTTATTAAAAAATTAGAGCTACCAAGTACTGAATACTTTATACATTTATTAATAATTTTTCTATTCAAACGTCTTATCCAATCAGCATTCAAAATTCAAAACCCAATATTTTTATCCAAATCTTAATCTCCCCGAACCCCGCATTCTCAGCTCCACTCGCTTGAAACATTCACCAAGCCATCAATTCCAAACGACACCGCGCCACGGCTCTCATGACGATTACGCGCAGAATCAACATAACAGCTCTCCTCTCTCAACTCGACCTGTTTATTTCGCAGAGTCTCGACATGCCCCTTAACAGAGCGCATAAATATTTAAGCCGAACGCAGCTTTAATCTCGTCGAACTTGTCTTTCTCTCTCCAAGCTCGGCGGATATTGACTTCGTATATATCTTCCGCACTCGTCGCGCGTGGCGTAAAATATTCACGGCGCAGTCTTGGGCGAGCGTCTCTCTGGAGAGCGAAAGAGAACAAAGTCCGCACGCGATGTAATTTGCTCTTCTCTGAGGAGAGGCGCGAGCGAGTCTCGGGCGCTTCGCGAAAGAAGCGACGTGTGCGCTGAGGGAGATTTACCTGCGTGTGATGAATGCGTTATGGTGCTTGCAGCTGGGAGCTGACGATGGGATTTGATGGAGTTCGGGGGGTGAAGTGTTTGAAGATGGGGTGTTGTGGAGGTGGGTATGGTTTAGTGGGGGGTGATTGTAATGTATATATTTTTTGGGTGAGGTGTTGTGACAATATGTTTTTTACAGAACTTTTGGGAGTGTGAGGATGTATATTGTTACGGATAGAGGCAGCATTTCGTTTTTGTAAATCGAAAATGTAGGCTTTCGAATTGAAATTATTAAGTTTGTACTAAGATTTATACACGTAAAGATCAATTAGTCAAAGTATCAAATTCTATGATTTTAAAACCGTTACGTATTATCGACTATGTGCGTTAAGTAGTAGAAAATAGACAATTGATAGCTTTGCAATGCACAACTATGTAGTTAGTTATTGATTAGGTTTGGAAGGAGCAATTTCGATGTAACATAATCAACCAGTTGTCGTATAGATTAATCGTTGTTTTTAACTTATAACTGAATTAAAAAAAATATAAAGAAATGGTAAAAGTGATTTATCTTTTTATGTATTAATTTCTACTCGCATAAAATAAGTTTCTGTGCGGGAACATATATTGTAGTTTTTGTTACATATGTGAAAACTATTAGAAAAGAGGATTGATACGAACGAATATCAGTTAAATCAATAAATTATTAATAATAGTGTACAAGATATATAGTTAAGTATTACATTCAAATACTGATTTGAATCTTTGATTCCAGAAAACTGCAAAACCAACCACCTTCGCAAGCTCATCTCCTGAAACCGATGCATCATAAGAATCACCCTGACCATCTAACAATCCCATTCACACATCCTTCCGTTCTACTTCCAACGACCCCACTATCAGCCCATCTCAATCCATCAATCACACTCAGAGAAAGCAGACCTGCAGCTACATCACGTCAGTCACATAACATCGCTTCAACTTTGAAACGAGATAATCACACGATTTGCTAGCGCCTGTTTATATACAACCGAGCGCATCAGCCAGCCATTATCAACTACTTAGCAGCAGAAGGCGTCAGTTTTCCCTCGAGAATCACGTCATCCTCTAGCGTTCTACCGTCTTATGCTCGTCGTATGTGCATATTGAGCTGTGATGCGGAGCCCCTGGTGTCTTGCCGGTGTACAGTTGCAGCCGGTTTTGAGGAGGTTGCAGCGCGCCCGTCTTGTATCTTGGTTTTGTTTCTCCCTTGGTGAAGTCATGCATTGACGAGGGTCACGGGATGATGTTTCGTATTTGGATGCGCTGGGGAATTGAAACATTTTTTTATGGTGGTGAGATCTAAGTTGACAATTATACTTGTTATATTTATTATACATATTTGATAAAGCATAAATGTTAAATAAAACTTTTTTTTCAATGTTTGAAAAATTAATGGTTAGAAATACGAACTGGTAGAAAATGTAATGCATTTTTATAATAAAAATGCATTAATTCTTTTTTTTTCTTTAAAAAAATATTTCTTTTAATAAAGAAAGCTCATAAATTTTTAGAATATTCAATTTTAAACACATCTTGTACCGCTATCTACTTTAGTTTGATACATATTACCCGCTAATATGCTATTCTAGCAATGTGTAATATTTCGGTTCACGCTCTAATTTTCATTTCAAAATCATCCCTGTATTATGTAGCAGCGATGAAGATAATACTACGAAATTAGTTTGATGTGTATAATTTTGAACGCTCATATATAGGATCCTCACGCGAGATTCATGCTATTCCATCAGCCCTCTTGGCAATGTACGAATTAACAAGTGGTTTTATGTTTAACGTTGTAACATTACTGCTAATGGCAACTCGTAAAAGCGTTGTAATATTATATAATTGCTAGTTATTTACAATGTGTAAACGCGTAAAAGGGAGAATTTAATTAAGAGATGACTACAATTTATTAAAGGTGTGAAATATTTGATATTTTTCATTGACATTTTTTATCTCAGGTAGTAGTTAAAACGATTCTTACAATCAAGACATAAATTATTAAAAAAATGATTTATCACAGAACCGATATCACAAATACCACTAAATATTAAAAACACTCGCTCTATCTACAATCTACATTCCCAGACTCAACCATCACCGGCCCATCGATAATAAACAATACAACCCTCTTTCCCATAACACCCAGAATTTTGCGGCCTCTCTCTCCGCTGAATAAATTCTAAACCCCCTCTAACCACCCACTCCCACCCCCATCCTATTGCCCACCTGGCTTGAAATATGAAAACGTCGGGGGGCGAGACGGAGACGGTATAGTTATGCAGGCCGCCCCCGCGCGAGTCATCCTTATATATATCGCGGCGCGTGCACTTTACAGCTGCTCGAGGCCTTATATATTTATGCCCGCTCGTGCAGAAGCGCCGCCGCGGTAGACCCAAGTTTAGCCATTAGCGAGGGTGGGAGGGTTAGCCCTCTCTCTCTCTTTCTCTCGGCGTGTACACTTGGCCCTGACGCGGATGGATTTATTCGCTCATTATGTGGCTTCAACGACTTTTGGCCTGGATGCGGGGGTGGGGATAATGCGTCAGCTGGAATATGGGCGAGTTTGATGGAGTGAGAAAGCGATCGGGATGGGTTAGAGAGTTGATTTTTTGTGGTTTTTGGAGCTGGGTTGTTTGATGGGTTTCGCGATGGAAGGGTTCGATGATTGGAATCATGATGAGGTTCTTTTAGACTGTTACAGAGGTTTTCGCGCAATGTTATATTGATAATTGATGTTCTGAAATATTACGTAAAAAAATAATAAAGTTGTGAACAGCGAAGGGTTTCATTCTAATCCAATTTCCACAACCGACGAAATTAAAAATATTAAAAATTTATTAATTACGAAGTTTGTCACTCACACAATCCAGTCCCCCAGCAAAAAGCCCTACACGGCAACAATTCTTAATTAAAACCATATAATACAATATTCATTCGATAGCTCTCGCAATTTAATCAAACGAATCAATTTGAAACCTCCCCCGCGCGGGCGCCCCTCTTGTTTTTTTCCTCACGCCCCGCGCGAGCTTGCAACTTTCCGAGGAATATTTGATCAGCGCTTAACATATTTAATTCCGCGTACGAAGCTCGCTTCGGTATGCAAGGAGGCTCGCGCCCGCCCGGCTCTAATTTAATCGGCCGGAGGAGACAAAGGAAAAGCCGTCGTCGCCGCTGCGCGACGCTGCAGATATACAGGGAGAAAGAGAGAAAAAGGAACGGCTCTCTTTCTCTTGGAAAGCGAGAGTGAAAAATCGGGGGATTCCGTTCCCTTTGCCGCTGCTGCGTGACGCGCATAACGATTCGGGCTTCGTGTGTACGCCGTGTGAAAATGAGTCTTGGGGAGGGGGGAGGGGGTATGGTGAGATGGCGTTTGAAGTTGAAGGAGCGAAGATTTGGTGAGAGGATTGATTGGTTGTGTTTGGTGAAGGGTTATTTTTAAGTTTTTTTTTTATTGCGAGGGATTTTTCGTAGGTATGGGATGTAGATAGGTGATTTTTGTAGCGTATTGAGATATCGATTTGGGATTTGTATGCACGATAATAAAATTAGTGGAAATAAAACTACAAGTACCTCTATGTTTTTGTTATTTTTAAATTATGTTTTATTTCTGTAGCTCAATAGATGAAAAATAATTATTTTTTAGAAAAAATACTTACTGCACTTCGTAAGAAATTTTCGTATTATTATTTGTGAAATTTCTTACAAAACATAAGATATTTTTAAGGTGTTTATTCCGATTGTCAAGTCTTTAATAAAAGTACAGATAAAACATAAAAAATAGAAAAAATTATCCTTATTAAGACTTTCTTCTACTTCCTTAAGAATAAGTAACCAGTAAACAAAACAAAAAATGAACACAAAAACAACTAAGCCCCAACAATATCTTCAAAGCGACCATATTCTATCCCATTAACCGATAAATTCAGAGCACAAAAGAAAAGAGAGCCGACAGCCGGCTATAAAGCTCGGACCTTCGCATTAAAACATTACAGTTGCTCGCAGAAGACGAGCGATCTCCCTCACTTCCTTTCAGCACGGCAGAAAGTTGGGCTACGAGTGCGGCGCTTTTTTATCGCCCGAAAGAGACGCGCGCACGCGCCTCTTCGCGCAGATATTATCGTAAAGTTTTATCGCTAATCGTTCGATGATTTACGACGATGTAAAATAGCGAAATTCAGATGAGAGGGCCCCTAGGCTCGCGACTCGAGCTTTCAATAAGAATCTGTAAAGGGTATAAAAGTTTGCGCGAGTTACGCGCGTCGTTTCGGTATAATACAATTTCCTCTCCTTTCTTTCATTCTCGCGAGAGCGCCGGGCGTTTCTTTTATTAAGGAGACTTCGGAGAAATATTTATCGCCGTAGTAAAAAAAGGAAGGGAAGGAGAAAGTCGCGCGAACGTCCGTATAATTTTTATCGGACTCGCGGAAGATTTAAGAGCCGTTTTTGCGAGCTGTCCGACAGGCTGCCGATAAATTCATATTTTTCTTGCGAGCGTCAGTCGAGTTCGAGAGTAATGAGGATTGGAGGAGACGTAGTATTTTTTTTCTTTGGGAACTAATGATACGTCTTTTTGATCTTATCGGTTCTTGTTTATGATATAGAGCGTAGATGAGTTCGAGGGGCCATTTGAAAAGCAAGAAAAGTTAGTGCTTATGTTATTGCTCTTTGGAGTATGAATATAATCACTTGCTACGTAGGCGTCACGTAAAGGCGTCACAATAGAGAAAGAGAGGTTCAATATATATTAAGTTAGTAACTCTATATAAGATAAGAAAATTCGATTTTCTTGTCTTAGATTCTTTATTAGCTATAGTTACAATCATTAGCCTAATATAAACAGTTCGCTTTCGCTGTTTATCTAGCATATTCTTCTGCCAATGAATTATTTTTTATTTACAGTAAATTCTTGGCTAAGTTTATTTATGATTTTAGAGATCAAATAAACGCATTCTTAATATTCGTCACAAAAGTGTAATTGTTAATAAGTATTTTTTTCTTATTCTGTCTTATTCTATTTAAGTATGTAAATTTTCATATAAATCTTTTAAGGTTTTTAAAAATCATAGAATAATTAAAACACCAAAAGTAGTGTCTCCTGAACAAACTATGTCTGGCTAGACACCGCCTTCTTCTACTTAAAACATTTAACAAATACGCCAGCATTTACTTACCCCGCAAGTCCGTCAGTAAATCAACGATCACCTAACTATTAAAACTTAAAGTCAGCATCATACATTTCATCAAAAAAACTTATTCTCAACCATACTGGTAACCCACCTACACACCACCCCGAAGAAACTCGTCTCAGAAGTCCCCTCGTTTTGCAGCTCCTTCTTAAACACGTAGCAAACTAACCGCGCCGATCGCCGAAAAATTCCAGCCGCACCCACCTTCCCGCAAATCTCGGTAAACTTCGTTTAAGACCGCTCCGCTCAGAGTAAATCCCCGGAAAAAAGAGAGAGAAAGCCACCTGAAAAATCCACGCTGCCGCCAAGTTTAACTCGGCGCTCTGTATTTTCTTTTTGCTTTTTCTAGGCTAGGCGATGCATCGGACGGGGGAAAAAAGTCGTCGTTAGTCCGGTGTTGCAGCCAGTTAAGGGGCGGAGAAAGGCTTTCTTGGAGATGATGTACGGCCGAGTGTGTCCGGCGACTTTGTACTGTGCGGCTGATTTTGGTGTATGCGTAGATGTATATATGTTTGCATTACTGCAGGTACTAAATTGTGTTGGCTCTGAATGAGTTAAGAAAAATTGGGGTTCAAAGTGGAAGTAGTAGTAACTGACATCGAAACGCATATAATTAAAGAATGTTTTATGTTGGCTGGCGCAAAAGTAGACAATATTAGAATACCGTAAAAGTAAAGAAAAATCAAGTGCTTCATTTTTAATAATAAGCGGTTTCTGACTTTAATTTTAGACTTCATTCAGGTATTAATGAATTTGAGAAGTTGTAGAATCAGCTATTAAATTATGCATAGTGGAGGACATTAAAAATATTTTAATTTACAACATTTATAAAAACTTATTAAAGTTTTTATTCTTTAAGGCTATGTGACATCATTATTGTTACTGTAAGGTTAAAGCTGTAAGGTCCCAGCTTTCTCATTGAATTTTTTTACTAAAAGAAATACCTTACGATAAGTTATAGTTTTTCAATAAACCTACAATGTACCAGAACAATATTTGACGAAATTGGAAAACACCTGAAAAAATGGGTTCCAATAATTGCTGGTACAGATGAAGGGAATGTTTCATGTTGCCTCAATATTTTTCTATTATACTTCTATCCGTAAAAAACAATACCATATAATAAAAACCACACAGTATTAACTGATTACTATGACTTCAAATATCAATAATAAAGTTATCAAAACCGAAACTCCGACAAAACCCCAAATTAACAATACCTTAACAATACCCCATCCCACCGCAGCCGATAAATCACCAAACAAAAAGCATCCTCATCCTATTTTTCTCACAAACCAGCCCACGTGCAGCGATCGTTCGCCCGCAATCCAGAGAAAAAGGCTTATCGCCGACGAAGCACACTCGCACGACTTGTAATATTGCAGCAGCAGATTTCAGCGAAAGCCTAATGGAACGTGTACTGCCACTGGAGTGTGCACGCTCGGCGCGTATTGTTCCTTTCGTATAAGAGAGACGAAGAAGAGAGAGAAAGAGAGAGAGAGAGAGAGGAGAGACACGGTTATGAGCAGCGCTTTAACCAGCTGGCTTGATTTATATTGTGTCTACGTCGTTGGCTGCGCTGTCGCACTGCGATAATCCTTTGAAAAACTTTCTTGATGCGCCTTTGTGCGCGAAGCCAAAACATCGGAGAAGAGAGAGAGAGAGAGAGTGGCTCGAGTCTCTCGGCGAAGATTTATACCGCTGCGCCGCGTGCGCCAGATCGAGATGATTCATGGGGGCGAGGTGTACTGGGAATGTTTAATTGTGAGTTAGGGCTTGTTTTCCCGCGGTTTTTTGCCTTTTGAGCTGCGTCGATTTTCGGGGTTGATCGAGTTTTTTGCGATATTGTGAGATGTATGTGCGGTATGTTTTTTGGTTAGTTGCGTTTAATTGGTGTGGATGTGACCAATCGGTACTCTGTAATCTAGAAATTAAATAGAAAATTTAAATATGTGGTATAAATAATCATATATTTAAATAAACTGTATGTCAAAAAATTCCTTGGTAAAAAAATCACGTGACATATCCCGTGATCTGTTACGTGATACTATGACAGAAAAAATCATATATACTAGAATTGAAAGAAACATTGTTTTGATTTACTATAAATTAATTTTGAAGAATCACGTAGGATCACCTGATGATCACGTAAAAAATCACGCCACGTCAGCAGTCACGTGATAAATAATAAAATTTCAAAAATGTTTAATAAGTATTTAAAACAATTTTTTTCATCAATTTTAGAACATAATTTTTTGTTTCATAATGTCATGTGATTTATCACGTGATTATTTTTGCTGGGTTTGGCTCTCATTCAGATATCAAAACAGCCATAAACTATGCATTATTTTCCAAAAAAACAACGAACAACCACTTCCAACTCAGCCAGCAACTCGCACCCATGTCCAAATCCTCACATACACACACACACCCTTCTCTCCATTCAACATTGACGATCGATTAACACAACGTCCCGAAGTCACTTCTCCAGCTCCGTCATAACGGCGGAAGGGTTAGCGCAACCCTCCGACGGGCCGAATTGCAGCTCGAGTTGTTCGGCTGCGTTTACGGAGCGTCGTAAATGTCCGCTCCTCTCCTTGATTCCTCTCGAGGCGCGCGCGCGCGAGCGTTCGCGTATGTACGCCTCCCGGAGTGCCTAATTAATTCGCGCCAATCGCCCGAGCTTGCCTCTCGAGAGCCACTGTCGCTGCTTGTCTTACGCGGCAGGGGGAGATATAGAGAGAGAGGGAAGTTTGGATTAAGCTTTCATTACGTGGGTAAACAGGCAGCTCGAAAATCACCATTTACCCGCTAGAATGAATGTGTGTGTTCTGTGGCTGGCTGGCTGTGTATGTACATGTCCGAGCGGGATTATGAAATCCTCGTTATAGCGTTTTGAGCTCGGTACGGGTTGAAGGTATTTGCTGTGGAAAAAAATTAATTAGTGTTCATTTTACTATTATTTTAAAGATTACACATAGATTATTTCAAATTTAGAATAGACAATGATGAGCTTTCTATTGAAATCTAGCAGCTGCAAAATTAAACGTTTCATCTTCCACACAATTCGCGAAACCGTCTAAATAACAAACTCCATACCAGAATATCAAAGACCTTAATCCTTTGACACCCCCACCCCCACTCCTCTATCTCTGACTCTTTAATCTCCATCGATACCTCGTTCATTCCTCTCATCACCTCGTTCGTCGCCTCTTTCGCGCGCGACCGAGCAGCACCTGCGCGCTGGTGTTCGTTCGATGCCTAATAGCTCATATGCACCGCGATCAAAATTGTGTTTCGAATTATCTCGTCGAGTAATCTGAGCCACGAGCTCTTGATAAATTGCAACCGCGCGATGGTGGGGGGTGCGCGGCTGACCAGGCACGGGGTGTTACTACTGCGGCGGTGGGATTCTCGTGATTGACGGAGCCGCTTATGAGTTTTGGCGTTTTTATATGTAATTGGGAGATGGTAAAGTTGTGGAAAGTTGTTTTAAAATAAAAACTAATGTTAATATACTTTCGTAAATAATTAATGACAATTCAGTTATAAAATTCAAGTATGTGCCTATTGTTGGAATTTATAAAAGAAAACTTTAAGTCTTACTATGCAAGTCAAATATCTAGATAAGTTTTTAGTAAAAGATGTAAAAATACTAAAAATGACATAAAGCAACTAAAAATTTTAATTCTTAAACACGCATTTATTAATAAATATGAAAATGATCGATACAAAATAGCTAACAGCCTACCTCAAATCCGTCCATCCACCCATTTTCTAATCACTCAAATCTAACGCATCTCGAACCCCCCTCCCACCCCATCTCACAATAACTCATCAGTCAAGCGCCCAACGAACTTTCCCGCGCGTCAATGAAACTCTCCCTCTCAAGCTTCGCTCCGCCTTAAACTCCTACCAAATAAAAAGAGCGCAAGAGCCCCGAGTTTAATTAATCGAGACACAATCCCCTCCTACAAGCCAAGTGCGTTCCCTAACCTGGCTCAAGTTTCGATCGACACGGACCATTATCTCCCAATTTACAGGAGCGCTTCGAGAGTCTTCCAGATACCAGCCTGTCGTAAAATGATTGAATTATCCATCCACAGCAAAGTTCCGCGAACTTCGGCAGGCCCAAGTTTCAACTTGTCCCGGCCTCTTAAACGCGCTGGGCGCGGAACTAATTTCGACGCGAAACACACACACATATACGGCGCTTCGATAGCAAGTTTCCATCGAGCGCAGGCCTCCGTAACGGGATAGCGGATAAGCCGATCGAAGAAGAGACGCGCTGGGTTAATCGCGTTCTTTCACGAATTGATTAGACTGTCGTCGTATTCTTTGGCTTTTGAAAAGCTTTTTTCGATCCTTTGATGTGAGAGCTTTTGAGATGACGGCTCATCCGAGATGATCAGGTGAGCGTTATTAGTTAGGGAGGACGTGGAGATGCATTGCTTTTTTGGAGAGGTAACGAGCCTACGAGGGGCTTCGTTTGTGAATTAATATGGAGAGTTGAAAGAGTCAGATCCAGATTGAGGATTGAATAGTTTTGGAAGAATTAATTAATTTACTTACTTGATAAGGTTCTATTAATAGTAATAATGTAATTTGGTTAAAAATAAAAACTAAAAAATACAATTATCATATTGAAGTTCCATTATTCTCATAATTTTCTCAATAGAGTAAAAAAATTCTGTACTTGTAAATTGATATTTACAATAGTTCAGACTCAATAAATTTCACTGGCTTCCTGCTATGTAATTGTAAACGATTTAACTAAATTATCAAAAAATTTCTTTTTTGGCCAAAATTTTCCCAATATAAAAATCCCGAATTCAGCTATCTCAGCAAATTATTTAGCTGATCCAGCGAATTACTTTGCCTCTTCAAAACAATTCCCACCGTATGAAGCTTTACCATCCTATAGCCTTATCTTTTTCCCCATGCGCGTACCGCAGTCATTTTTTATCCCCGATACAAAGCGCATTGTCGCTGAAAGCATCGGGAAATTAAATTTCACCCCTACGCAAAGTCTTGTCTTTCCAAAAAAAAGTGACCAAAAAAAAATTCCGCTTTGTTATATAATACCCGCGGCCTATCGACGCTCAAAAAAGGCTCGCGCGCGGGCATCAGCAATTTAGTATCCCAGCGCGCGCGCATCGATTCTCTCCCAGCCTTTCTCTGCCCCATCCTTCGTCCAGCCATCGAGTTAATTGATTTCTCTATCGCGAGCGCAAGATAATGCGTCGAGCAGGAGGATACATAACGGACGTGTGTAATCTGGCCGCGATTTTTCTTCTTTATATTCGAGTATTCCGGGCTAGCGCGCACTTCGGCAGTGGCGATTGCATCGGGGCTCCCGCACCGGTAATTGAATATAGAAAATCGATATTCTAGTTATCGAGACCATGGTAAATAGTTCCGAGCCCGGCGCGAGCGCGTCTCGCGCATTAAATTTTACCCGGAGAATAATTTCGTTTTCGCGTGTGTGCAGCTGCGCGTTGATGAGCGCGAGGGAGTTTCTAATATTGCCGGATGAGGAGTGAATTTGGCTGGGGGAGTGCATTTTTCGTGGGTGGATTTTTTGTGAGGTGGGGATGGAGTGAGGAAAGTTTGGAGGTAGTTTTTGGCAAGCTGTGAGGGTGAAAGAAATTTTAACGTTGTAAAAGTTAGTCAATTGTTTTTTGGTTTTGTCAGATGAATAAATGACTGATATTGTTTCTTGGTGAGATTTGTTGTAATTTGGCTTGTAATTCAAGAAGAGTTAATAGTAACTCAGATGTATTTGTCAGTGAAAATTTTTTACTTTTCTAAAAGAAATACATCTACAATGAATGTTTGATTGCAATTTGCTATTTATTGAACAGAAAATCATGAACAAAAATAAAAACCCATTAAGTAAAGAGTTTTAAATGGAAAATCAATACTAAATTGATAGTGAAAATAACTTTGTTACATGAAGTGTCCGTAACATCTTCTAGGAAAAACAACATTTTACTAAACTGAACATTTTTTATATTTTTATTCTTATACAATACATTTATCAAATACACAAAAAAAAAATGAATAAATACAAATAAAAAGAAAAGTAAAATCCACTTATCTCAGCTAGACTTACGCACACTTACCACATCTCGCTCGCACCCCATGATTCTTTTTCGCTGTCTCGATTAAACAGATCACAAGGGCAAACAACTATGAAATCCAGCTTTGGCGGGCATAAGCGGCTGAATCGTCAAATATTTGCCGGGCCGCCACCATCGCGGCCGCGCTGCGGGTTACTTGAGATGCCCCACAGCTGCGGCTGTGGGCAAAGGGTCAAAATCGCGCTCGCAAAGCCAAAGAGGAAGCCGTCTATAGATGCGCGGAAGGATGAATTAACGAGATAGCAAGGAGGCAAGGATTGGCCTGTCTAGCTGTTGTTTGTTTTTTAAATTGATTAATGAATGTGGGCAAGGTTTATGTGGTTGGAAAAATAGGTGCAGTATTCATGATGGGTGATTGAGATTTTTATTTATAAAGTCTAAGTGTATAGTCCAATAGTGGGTATAATCACTTTCCAAGATTTTCTGACAAGTATATAGTAATCTAAATAAATGCAGTTTTAATTATTACAGATTATGTATATTCAATTAATTTGAAGAAATTTTACGAATTCATGAAAAATGGACTAATACAGAGTCGGAAATCAATAGATATAACAGATAATACATCAGATGTATGAATAAATAATTAAAACTGTATGTACTTTGACGATTAACTAATATTTGTTTATTTTTGTTTTACTTTCAATAGATGAAACTTCGACGTAAAACAACATTTTTTTACTTGTATACGTCATTTTATTTATGTTGGGTGATCGCTAATCGCTTTATCATGAAATTACCTTTAAATTTTGTTTGAGCTTTACACGCTAGTGAGTAGAACAACAACGATACATATTTACGGATACATCTTATCTTTATTGACTCGGGAGTGCGTAACGTCTGTTCGAATAATGTAGTTAATCGACTAAAATCGTTTAGTTACTACTTTTTATAAAAGATGTGTTTGGAAAATGTTAAAGGAATACAAAATATACCAAAAGAATATGTTATTCAATACAGTAATAATTTGATGTTATTCGCCATGTAAATAGTTTGTATAGTGACTATCGTTAAAATACAGGATACCTTTTAATAAATATTGAATAAACAGAACGAATATTTATTTAATAGTTATCATTCAAAAAATGTCATATTCAAAAATGTTTAATTTCATAACTTGAAGTAATTTACTCAGAATATCTATAAATACAATGAATGTAACACAGGAACGAATCGATATGAGAAAATTTGAAAACTAAAGTATAGAAAATGTGCTTGAAGTAAGGGAAAGCCAAGTCAGCCGTGATATTATCTTGAGTGGCTCTCTCTTTTTCAAAATTCAGCTATATTTTAGAGTACGTCGATTATGTATTTCATTGTGCGGGAGGTGTGTAATCTTTAAGCTCGCTTTTTTCCATTATACAGCTGAAAAATTTCTATCACATTAGCTCACCTGTGCATGAACGTCTGATTAAGTGGCTTAAAGACAGAAATATAATTTGAAAAAATTTCTACGCCGAAAGTAATCGACGATTCAGTTCTCTTCGTCTATTTCTTGCTTACTTATTCATGAAAAAGTATTCTCTTAGGCTATATCAGTTATTATTATTTTCACTTCATTCCGTTTTTTCTACAATGTTTTTCATTAAAATATTTTTTTTAATTCTGATCTTGCTAAATGAACTTTTTCTCATTTTGATATTTTGAAAAATTAAAAACTGAATATAAAAAAATGTATTGTATTTGATTTTTGAAAATGTTAATACAATATTCCATGATTACCAAAATACTAAACCAATCAAAAGAATCGAACTTTCTTAATATCATTTAAAAAAATTTTTATTTTTGCAATTCATTATAAAATAATATTGCAAGAAATATGAAAAATTGTTTTTTTTCTTTTTTTCTATACAGTTAATATTTCTTTCATTTTGAAAGTTTTCCTTAAAGACACACTCTTATATCTGAAGATTTTAATTTTCTTCTTAATGATAAAGTCCATTTCATTGCACCTCATTTTTTAGTATTTTATTTCTATACTATGACACTGCTTTAAAATTTATTAAAAAATTAAATATATTGTCCGAGACGTAAACAAGGATCACTTACCTAAACAGAAACACACTATAAACGTTTAATTATCGACAGCTATTTGGATTCGCGCAGCTTCCGCTATCCATTTGACGCGGCTCGCGAAGGGATAGACGTGTTCCCCGGGTAATGATTTATGAGAAAATGTACGCGGAGGCGGTCACGATGAGCCTAAATTATTCATCGGATGTGTGTGGACGAGATTCATTTTATTAGGGCGATATACGTGACCAAGAGAATCCAAGGATTTGGCTTCATTAAAATTTTAGATAAATTTCTTTTGCGTCTGATTGAAGCTTGTCGGTATTCGTAACTTAACTTCATTAAGTAGTATAAAATTTTCCTTTTGTCTTTTTTTGTTGCTTTATTTTTTTAGTGAAACTTGAGGCCCTTTTTTCGTTGAAATTAATTTTTAAAGTGAACGACCGGAAAAGAAAATAATTTCATGAAAAATTGCTGCTTTGAGTACTGGAAAGCAGAAAATATTTTCTATGGTATATTTTTTTTTTATATAGTCTACAGTATAAAAAAAATAATAAAATTTAATAGTTTAACTTGATTTTAAATTAATATGAACATTTTCTCAAATCATTTAGAAAGAAATATTTTCTGTAAAACATGATGCAATAAGAAAAAGTTTTTATGTTTTTTTCAGCAATTTAACCAACGCGTATTTTGAAATAAATCAGGATGGAAACCAAGTCGTTTTTTTTTAGAAATTTCTGATATTTTCTATATAAATGTTTGTAAAAAAGTAGTAAAAGATAAAGTTTTTCTTTTGTTCGAAGTTCCAGGATATTTTAAAAATAAAGTATGTTTAAAGAATGATATTAATCGCATTGTTTTTGCAGTAATGGAATCAAATGGTAAAGTATGGTATATATATATTGCGTTTATTTTTTCTTTGATTTCGATACAGTAAATTTTAAAATGATATTTGTAACAGTTTATCACTTTCGCTATTAATTAATTGATTTCACTTTTATATTCTTTACATATAATTTCTAAAGTGCAGAATAATATGAATTTACATAAAAGAAATCTATCATTCATATACAGTAAAAAATGATGGATAACATTTATTAATGACTGACTGGAAAGTCTGATTAAAAACCTCTGAAGTTTATAGGTTATAATTTATAAATAGTAATATCATACTCTAGATTCTTAGAGAAACTAAAATCTTCTTCTAAGTGAAACTATCATAATTATTCAGAACTGCTTTGCATTTTACCATTTTAACATCCGGTCTTAATTCTTTGCTTGAAGTAATAATTTCGAGCTAAGGAAAAAATGAAACAAATATTAAAAAGTTGAGAAATTATAGTACAGTGACTATAATTATCAAAACATAATTTAATGAATATCATAACTAAACATTGAGTGAAAAAAGTATATATCGACCATCTAAATTAAATAATCTCTCAATGCTTACGCTATTAATTCATTTGCTATTTCATGAAACTCTTAAATACTCACAAATATTGTCTTTATGACAGCAAACTTTTATTTCTTTGGAATCTTTTTGACATCTATTCTCAAATAATAGTTTTTTCATAAAGTCGACCATAGCTTGAGGATTCCTTTCACTTGGATATGAGTCTACAAAACGTTTGCAATTTTTCCAGGGGGTGCATTTTGCGTCTTTGACTTTTCCAGTACCGCATACAGGAAGATACTCTGTTAAAAAATTAATAATATATTTTAATTCGTTCTTTAAAAATTATCGGACTCTTTTAATTAGAATGAAGCTCACAATAACCTGATAAATTTGATAAGCTGAATCATTTTCAGATTATGTATTGAGCTGCCCAATATTTTAGATAGTACTACTAATTAATGTTTAATTACAAATTGTTTTTAATACAAAATATTTTTTTATAATTATTTTTTTACACGCGTCTCCAACCATTTTATAAAGAATTTTATAAATTTATTTACAAAAATTTATTGATATTAGTTACTAATACCTCTTTAAAAAGTACTCTGATAAACAGTTAGTTGTAGAATATAATTTATTGCAAAAGTATTTATATATACTTACCAGCTTTACTTATAGAGAAAATACACATTGCGCAAAAAATGAAGAATAATGTAAAATTCATGATGAAGTCTGTACTAACCAACAATGAAATTTAGCAACTTATTTATATCAAATTTTCTTTGAAACAAGCTTCATGTTTTTCTATTTTTTTTAGTTTATTTATGCACAAACTTATATTCATCTATTGATTAACTTTTTTTGTGTGAAAATTCTTTTTTTATGTCAAATAAGAATTATGACTAGAAGAACACGTATACAATGGAGGGCCAACAGGGTATAATTAATTTCCTTTATACAATCCTAAAATATCATTTTAGTATATAATGTTAAAGAAAAAGAATTAAAAACAATAAGTAATGAAAAGAATTCTCTCATTATATTAAAATAATGCTTTCTCAAAGAGATATTTTTGTTATTTATTATTTTGTTTGTTACATTAAGTAAAAAAGGTTGATTAATAAGAGAACTCGAATATAATTATATACATAAATGAATTGTAGCAAAATAGAACTGTAAGAGAAAAATAGAAAAACATGTTGCTTGTTTTGAGTAAATTCGATATTAATATCATAACCTTTTATATAAAATTAGTAATTAGTATAAATAAGATGGGGGACTTCATTGCTCATTAATACAGACTTCAACATGAATTTTATCCTATCAGTCGTTTTTTGTGCACTGTGTATTTTCTCTATAAGTGAAGCTGATAAGTATAAATGTACTTTTACAAGAAACAGATTATCACTGATACCTGATTTATTAGTCTTTAAAAAAAAACTTATTACTATAATATCAAAAACTTGATAAAAAAAACTACAAAAAATATTTAATTGTAATAAACTTAATTATATGTTGATTATTGAATACTAGAATCTTGTACGGGAATAGAGTAGGCTATTTTTATACGAAATTGAAGAATGCTTGAGTGAATAATAAAAAAAAAATTAACTGAAATTATACGTCAAAATTTAAAAATAATTTTGCCATAATACACACGAGTTTACGTAAATTTATATATGTAATAACACTTTTATCGAGGTCGTAATTGGAATTCATTCGAGATTTTAACGTTCCTAAATGATCTTGGTAATTCTTCGAGCACTGACTAGAACTCGTAATTTTTTAGTAGAGTCAAAGGGACTGCAAGTTTGTGGTACCGGACAGTGGCAGCATACACGATGCATTGAATGGACAGACTGCCAACATTTTGTAGACGCATACCCAATTGGAGGAAATCCGGATGCTATGGTTCGCTTTATGAAAGATACATTGTTTATAAATAGATGTAAAAGACGCTCTGCAAAAACGAAAATTTGTTGTCATAAGGATAATATTTGTAAGTATTTAAATGTTTTATGAAATAGTATAGTAATTTTCTTCATGCAAGATTCACTTATGATAATGAAATTATATTTTAATCATTATAAGCACTATATTTTCTTATTTTTTTGGTAATTGTTCTATTTTTTTCTTAGCTCCAAACTACTTCCAGGAAAGAATTAAGGCCGAATGTAACAAAGGCTAAATGTAATAAAAGTTTATACAATTACGATCGTTCCCACTTAGAAGATCTTTATGTTATGATACCGATATTTATATGAGAAGAATTTAGAGTACGATTTAAATATAAATTGTGAATCATAATCAATATTTAAAGGAACGTTAGAGTTTAGATTATTTATAAGTCACGAGTAAAGATGTTGCATCATTATTTAACGTTGTATTGGTGAAATAAAATAAAATCAATAAATTGATACTAAGACTGAATAGCAAACTTTTAAAATTTTTTAAAATCTGCAATACCATTATCCTAAATGAAAAATGAAGAAGATTACATTTTTTTCTGAAGCTTTACAATATAAAGTATTTTGTTGAACGGCAGTCTGGCATAGCGTTCATTTGAATAAAATGCAATTAATATCTTTTAACAAATTAAAAAAACTACAACCAGTTCATTGGTACTTAATTTTTTTTAAAAATGTAAAAATTATAATTAGTATTGCTTAACAAGTAAACTTTTTTGTGAAATTTTTTACATGTTTTAAAAAAGAACTTTCTTTAAGCTTCCAGAATAAAAAAGTAAAATTTATAGTAAGGTAAAGTGAAATGTAATACAATTATATAATTTTACAGCACTGTTTAGCATAACAGTACTGTTATACAGCACAGTACTGTTTCGCTATGCTCAGACGCTAACTGCATGGTGCAAAATGAACTGTTTATCGTAAATAAAATCAAAAAATGTTTGAGCAAATAAAAAAGAATAAATGTTTAGATGGAATTATTAAGAGTATCATTAGTTCAAATAAATTCAATTAAATATTATAACAATAATTTGACAAATAATAAGAAATTCCGTACAATCAGTTCTTCACCCATGTTTAAAACTAGACTGCGATCGCTTCTGGTGCAATATGGATAAGTTATATCACTTTTCTTTTCTCTTTACATGAATCATCTTCATACCTTATAGCCCTTTTAAAAGAAATAAATAAATAAAGTAATGTTAGATTTAACAGGAGGCATATACTAAATTTGACAAAAAATTCAATTTTTATTTTTTTGGATTTTTGTTAGTTTTAAAATACATTTTCTAAGTCATTTACATCCTATATTTTGAGACTATTACATTTTATAATTATTCTTAACACTATCTAAAGTCTATATATAGACGCACCCTCTGGCATCAACTTTGTATATAGTTGATACATGATACGAGATACTTATTTAGCCACTTTTAAAGGGCGGTTTGAAGGTTCAAATCCCGGCAGTCTAAAAGTTAATGAATTCGTAATGGAAAAAGTGAAATTAAAAATGAATAAAAATGGCGTGATATGTACTAATTTGAAAACTTCTGTAAAAATACTTATAACCTCAATAATTTCTTTTGTAACATTAAATCTGCAACGTACTTTCTAGAATACTTAAAAATCTTTTTCATCATAAAAAACATCAAATCCTCTTAAATTCTGCGATTCATCTGCCGATGCTCGTAATCAAACACGTCAATATTCGTACCACGTAGAACGAGAAACTTTCTCGCGACGCGCATGCTAATAAAATAAAATATGTATTTTTCAAATTAAATAAAAATTTTTTCACCTTTTATCGTATAAGTTCAGCTTCGTGCAATCGCTCTTTACGATTGGCGCAGCTGTACACATTGGTTTTCGCAGTTTTACGATTCGACTTTTTTTTTCTGTCACTATCAGTTTGAATGCATAACAAACTATTTTAAGTATTGAAGAGAATATTTTTTTATCTACAAAATATATTTTCAAATATAAAATGTGGAATAATTTTAATACATATGCAACATTTGCATTTTCTTATTGGCAAAAAGAAAATTAGAAAAAATTAGAAAATAGTCTAAATTACATTTTGACTATTTAAAACAAAAAATGTTATCAGAAATTTTTTTAATTGAAATTATGTAAAATTGTGTATTATATTAAAAAAAGAAAAAGAAAATTTTAATTCGTTTTATTTAAATGACTTATTTTGATCGTGTATAGTACAACTAAATCTTTTACTCAAAATTAGTATTACACGCTAACCATTGGCGTATTTCTACCTAAAGCGATGCATAAAAAACTACCAGTATACTATTCCTGTTTCCATGTATACTATAGGGCAGCAGCAAAATAAGCAGCGGTTAATTTTAATCCACAAACGTCAAACAGGTAACACGCAAATATTTTTAGCGAGGTTGTCGCATGTAAATTTTTTTTTCACTGCCACTTTTAGCAGAGATATTTTACCAGATACGCGAATCTGAATATTTCATCGGCTTGAAACTCCCTCTTCTCTTTCCGACATCGCGATTTTAACGAACTTTCCTCCCGTCTCGAAGAAGATCCGATAATCGCGAATCTTGTCTGAAATAAGACGAATCTATTTTTGATGGTTTGTATATAGAGCTTGAGAGTTCCTCTTTATTGTAGAGGATAAAGAGTAAATAAAGACGCGGGTTGCGTTTAAAAAGTGTTAGCGAATGACGTCGGCGTAGTACGTGGGTTTTGAAGGCTTATCGCGTGCGTGATCTTCTGTGAGTAATAGAATTAACATTTTTATATTTATGGAAAAGTTGTTCTTTTATTCTTGTGGGTAGATGTAAGTGATACTTTAAGAAATTTTTAGTTACTTTTTCTTGGTACAATAATTTTATTTTTACAATTATCCATAAGGCTAATAAACATTGAATTTGTAAGAATTAGACAATTTCGGTAAAAACATACTATTTTGCTCAGTAAAAATATTAGAATGAAAAATCCAATAAAATTAAATAAAATTTAATACATCTATCATTCTAGATGGTCAATTTTGCTGTAACTATTTTCATATACACCTCAATATCTCTTTTCATATACACCTTTTATTTGTATCTTAAAAAATGAAAACAAAAGTTCCAACAAAATAAATATCAATAAAAAGAGACATTAAAACCCAACTTTAAAACGGAAAACAACAATGAACAGATCAAAAGTCAACCAGCAATTCAATTATCCTCCGAGCTCGAGTAGCCGCGCATCTCCCTTCCTAGAAACCCATAAAAATTTTAATCTCACATCCCTCCTCGGCGCGTTATCTTAATACGCTCACGGCAGAGATCCAAAAAAAGGAGGCCGCTGAAACAAACAGAAACCCTCGTCGTATTTCATATTTATCTCCGTCATCAGGCTCGTGTCTCTCAAAAGCGAGAGCCAGCCGCGGGAATGAAATTTTCCAGGAAATTGGGGTGTAAACTTTCTCCCTACCAGGGCGGCCGAGATATTGAAAACATAAATTCGCGGCTCGTTGCGAGTCTTAATTTACCCGGCTCATACATACATGCATGCAATACGACTGCGCTTCACCAGTCATTCCGTCTCGAGAGAATCGGGCTTGTACAGTTTTCGAAGCTGAGGGCACACGCATCGACTGAACCGAGGGATTTTGCTCGCACCCGGGTCAGCGAGCGTAACGTCGAATTTGCATGTTGTACGCGCTGGAAGAGCCCTTGGGTGAGTGTAAGGGAAGCGTGGCTTTGTCCCTTGCTTATAATGTCTGGAAAAACTTTGCAAGGGTCGTGGGAGGATAAGGCTTAGGGTCTCATATTTGAATACCGGAATCTGCTTATGATGTATAATTTAGTTGGAAATGATATTCAATTGGAGGGATGTTACGTTTGAAGATTCGTATCTATAATTGAAACTGCGTTTTCTGTCCTGGATAATATTTAGAATGAAAAATAAACGACAGTTTTTATTAGACAAAAAAAAAGACCAATTAAATCTAAAGCGTATCTTCCGTCCTTTCACCAAGCATTTGAACAGTATCCCATGAACGAAGAACTACTAAGGCCAACAATTACGCATTCAACGACACAAAGGCCCTAATTTCTCGTTCACCTCTCAAGCAGCCCTTCTCATCCCCCATCGTCTAGTCCCGCTCTCTTCCGGTCATTAACACTCGCGCGAACTGCGCCAGGCCGACCCTCCCGTATCGTTCCGAGAGGCTAAAAGAAAGCCCAGCGCGCGCGCGCTGGCTCTTTTCTTCGTGAAAAGTGAAAAGTATATAAGACCAGTCGGATCTTTTTTGCTCGCCTCTCTCACTCCTGGAGAAGATGATACCCCTATTTCCGTTCCTATTATGCCGGGCGTGCTAAGCGGCTGGTTCGCTCCTTTTTTTGCGTTTTTTTCCTTTACCTTTCTTTCTTTCGCGCGTAGACAGAAAGAGAGAAAGACGCGCGAAGCCGGATCAATGGTCGGGGAAAAAAGTTCATTTTCAACGTCGCTGGTTAATTTTTGTTATGGGACTCGTTGTCTTGCCGAGAGGGAATGGAATCACGCTATGAAATAATTATAAATACGAGCAGGGCGAGTTGAATAGGAACGGTTCCGTGTTTTTTTTTTTTATTTTTGTGAGTGTTTAATAATTTTTTGTTTTTAACAAATTTTATTTTGCAGATTCATTGGATAGGCCTAGTGAGAGACTTAAGTTTGTGTATAAAATAAGATAGCGCAGGAACGTAATGAAGAGAAAAGGTTACATAACCTATCTTAAGGTTGCATATGTAGGAATTGGGTGGCTACCTGTCGAAGGCCGCACGGCTGTCATACTCAATTAACTTTTCACGTAAAACATTAATTAGGTTCGCGATAAAATAATTCGGTCAATTGTGGCAAGCCGCGGAATTTACATACAGTTACATCATTCAAAATTTTGTATTTTACGTTTTTCCAACGTTACGTAATACGCTCGGTTCTTTCTGCATCACACACTTTCGCTTGGGCAAACGCGAGAACAGTAAGCGCGTTGTTTTTCTTTCTGTGTACTCGTAGTTTTCGAATCGATTTTATTGCTTTTCCTCGAAGGAAAGGTATGCCCGCTCGATTTCGAGCCTCGGGTCCAAGCATCTGGCGCACCATATTTGGGCTCAAGGGTGCATTTTTGTTTTATGGCTTACTTAACCGTACGAGGTCAGTTTCTCCGTCGGGCGAAGGGCTTTCTCAGGCGCATTATCTGTGAAGTAATACAATTACGCGAGAGCATGTTTGTATGCGTCTTTTTCTACTGATCTCCGATGAACAGTGGCTAACGGTGGAGTCGATTGTCGGCGAGGATAACCGCAGCGACCGCAGTGCACTTGCTTGTAGCAGCGTAACTTGAATCATTATTTTTAAGTAATATTGACGATTAACTCCAAAGTTGCTAATGACGTTAACAAAACAATTGAATAAAAAAGGAGCATTTTCTTATTTTTAATGCCAAAAATTTTATCTTGCTTTTTCTGAAAAAAATCACTAATTATCACTCACCTATTCACTGATTGATCAATACTCACTTACTGTTTGACAATTCATTTGCTAATATTGCAATAATACTACTTATGACTATATTAGTTTATGTATTGGTTAAAAAGAACATATTAATTAATATTTCAATACATATTTACTTACTTTTGGCACTATCTGATAGTACTCTGATTTGATTTTATATTTTCAATTAGATGAAGTAGAAATCAATGAAGAAAGAAAAGAGATGAAAAGGTTTTAGTCTTGTATAATAACTAAAGAGCTCTTACATATATTTGTGTAATATTTTCCTAATATTTTCTATGTTTTTATAAAATATTAAACTGTTATACATTTTCCATACTTAATATAAATTATTGAGTTAATTGTCTCAGTTATTATATAAGCAGCCCATACTTACATTGATTCAGAGACTTTATTAACTACAAATATAAAAGCCTTGAAATTTTTTTCAACACGGAATCATCCGTATATACACTTCCTCCGTATGTACCAACACTCCAGCTAGAAGAAAGAGAATGTGCGAGATAAAAAAAAAGTATATCGAGTAATTTAAATAAGCGCGAAATAGGATCTGTGCGCGAGCTTTCCATTATATTCTCTTTGGCGCGAGCTCCTCGCCTCTTTTTTGCAAGCGGACGCGCGCGTTACTTTGCATTTTCAAGTTAGCCGAAACAAAAGGCGCGGGTATTTAGCGTTTTTCTTAAGGAATTTACTCGATTTTCCGCGTTCCGCTTTATATTGTTCATCCCGAGTTCTTTCCACTCTTGCGCTCGCTCTGCATACCATTACCAGCTGTTGAAAAACGCAATAACGGCTTTTTATTATATTCCTCGCGATTTATAAATGTACGAAAGCACTTGTATGAAATTTCGCAAATAATTAAAAAGAAACCCTGTATTTAACAGAAAAATTGAAAGTTATTGTTAGCAATAAATTTTATTGTTAGTTTATTGCTGTTAAAAGAGGCATCGCGCGAAAGCCTAAACAGTACCCGCAAGCTTTAAAAATTTCACGTTTCAATTACCTAGATTGAAGAACTCTTTGAAAAACTCCAGTCACGTAGATCTTCGCGACAATATAAACCCTCGGCTGAAGTGCTCCACTCGGCCCGCTCTTCTGCCTCTTCCCCCTTTTCCAATGGAAACTCGCCGCGTGACTTTTTGTTTCCGCGTGCTTGTCATGATGGACAAGAGCGAGCGAGGTAAGCCTCGCTGTTATCAAAGCGTTCCTTTCTAAATTTAGACTGGTGTATTCTGCTGTTGCTCGGCGGCCTCTTGAGGCAGTGTAACGCCTCCGGTAATCCGTGTAATCAAGCGAAGAAACTGTTGAGTTTGTTAGATGGCTTTTTTTTTTAATGTTTTTTGAGAGAGGTTGAGTTTGTTTGTAGTAAGATTGTTTTATGAATTAATTAAAAGGTTATGTGCTATTGTAATTCAACTGTTTTATTGGTTGACTTAAATTGAATTTATATTATTTCAACAAAAGTTTGTAGAGCCGAGAAAATTAAATATTAAAAAAGCGATTACTCCAGATTTTATATCTCCCTTCAAACTAACTTTTAAAATGTTTCCAAAACTATTGATCGCTCTTAAACATATATAGCTGACTGACCGTCGAAGTTCAAACCCTGAGATCCCCGAAGTTTGTCCCGGTATCGTTGGTCCAAGTCCGAAGTGAAAGAAATACTCCGGGCTCTCTCCGAATCCCCTCGGGCAATCCGTGTCTTGTAATATTGAATAAAGTCAAAAAAATTTCATCTCTTCCCGGAATTTGTCGCCTCCGCATAATACATTCATAATTTCCTCGCTCTAAACCAGAACACTTCACGTACTCTCAATCAAACACGTCAACATCTCATTCATATTCCAACATCCCCGAAGACTTTTTCCACCCATTCACACCTTTCAAAATCACATCAACAGCTCCACCCTGCCACGATGCGCACCGAAACTATATTCACCACGCGCGCGTTCAGCATAAAATAAGCGCGAGCTTCTTGCCGACGGAAGGACGTCGTCGTCGCGCAGCTGCATCTGCGGTCTGCTGAGTTAAAGCCGCGCGCGCGCGCGCCACGTGCAGGTGCCGGCCGCTAACAAATGTCGCGCGAATGAATTATACGGGGATTCGACCGTAGCTTCTCTATACACTCTGCGCGCTGCGGGGCTCTCCGGCTGCCTGGAATGGCGCGAGATATCGTCGGAAGTCCGCGCGATGGCTTCGTCGAAGATGTTCTGCTGTATAGTGCTTCTATTCTGGATTTTGCGCTGCTGGGTGCTTGAGGGGGTGAGGTGAGTGTTTTGCATGGGGCTGTGGAGCTGACAGTGGTGAGTTGGCGTCTTCGAGGAGTTTGGGGTTGTGGGAGGTGGTGGGTTGAGATGGTGAGTGTACGTGGAGATGCTGCTTGGTTGATTGTGTTTTATGAAGTCTGAGTTCTAATTTTATCAATATGATTAAATTTAGAAGAACAAATCAAAGGCTGAATTGTTCTGGAAATAGAGCGGGGTCATACATATTTTATTAAATAAACCTTTTGGTACATTCAAGATAATCTACATTTACTTTTACTAAACAATGCTATTTAGATTAAAATTGTATTTACTATTGCGATCGCTTAAATTTCATATTTGCAAACATTAACACAAACGTAATCTAATTTTGCAAAAATTAACAAAAGTATATATAATATTAAGTAAGTGCAAAGTAAACTACGTTCAAAGTAAAAGCTAATTAGCAAAATAAACTTAAAGCATAAACAAAAATAATCTAAAAAAATATTTTTGAAAGTACGCAGTTAGAACATGAAATTGTTTGTATATACTGACATAAAGCAGGTATGAATTCTAATTACGACCATACCTGGCAGTCATGGGGCATTACACAAATTGTAAAAAAGAGTAAGTAGCGTAATAAAGTCTAAAATGTCTGTAAATAATTTTTATCTAAAAAAGTCTGAAATAATTAAAAAACACTTACTACGACAACAGCGATTCTGTAAACGTGACTTTATTTAAATTAATGGACGAAGAAAAATTATTTATTTTTATTACAAAATTCACCATTAGTTTCTCCAATTAGTAATAATTATAACCGCACATTCCAACTTTCTGAGTCAATAATTTCATCGTTCAAATACATAAACTACATCTACTAGCTAAATCATCAGTAGAAAATTCCGTGCAATGTCAGACGAGCAAGAAATAAAGTCCACTCCATACACCCTCATCAGAACAAAAAGCACCCGGCAAAGCTGGTAATCGCACATGAGATAAAGAAATTACCCTCTTGATTTGTGAAAATCTCGTTGCTCCTTTCCTCCCCTTTTTTTACACAATTAAGGCCCAACGCGCATTTGCAAATTACAACCGGAGCGAAGCGTCGCCGGTAAATTTCAATTTTGCACCCTGCCCTCCAGCCCCGGCTTAATTTTATCATTGCATACAAATCTCTATTTTGCTCTGCCGGGTCAAAAGGGCTCGTATTTTCGCTCGAGCGCGCTCCTCCTTCGTTTACGCGAACACGTGTCTCTCTCTCTTCTCGCAGTGCAGGTGTACACGCTTCGGAAGATTGTTCGCCGGGTTTTATATAAGCGCTGGGCTCGTGTAATGAAAGTCGCCGCGTGCTTTTCCGGAGGAAATTTTAATTATTTATGGAATTAACTCGCGAAAATTGCGCGCGGGCAAAAAATTCGTAAATTGAGTTTGGCCGAATGCGCGAAACGAATGATAAACAGGAGTGAATTCGGTGCTGCGTTGAAGTAGGATTAAAAATGGGGTTTGCCGAAAAGTTCTAATTTTAAAAATTTACATGGAGAAGAGAAATCAGCGCATGTTCCTGGGCTGTGAAGTTACATTTATTTATTAGTATTGTAAATGTTTAATTCTAACAATTCTAAATGAATTATTCAAATTAATGTAAATAGAAGAGCTGCATATTTTGCAAATGTGGACTGCATTTTACGGATCTCGTTGTGAGAGTTCCAAGCGTAACGTCCAGCCATACAAGCTTGTACGTTTCTCTCGGAGCATAATTAAACGTCCCTTGTGGATTACATCCTCGGGGTGCTTTAATGGAATCTTGCGTAAGACTAAAAATCAAATTTGAAGGAGACTGCTCTCGATTCTTTTTATAAATTATAAATACTTAAATAAATGCATCTTATAATTTCTGAAGAACACTAGATTCTGTAAACGGTTTCATTTGTTTAATAATATTTTATTGTCATGGTATTAATTTCTGAAGACACAATGATTTCTAAAATTCTATTCAATGTATTTCTTTTGTTTTCGTTTTCCAACAGTGCCTTCAAAGGTATCAAATTAAAATAACAAATTTTGAAACAAGACAAAAAACCCATTCGTTAAGACTATAAATATGCGAACAAGCTTCACGACAATCGTCAACGTTGCCACGTATCTGCAATGCATACCCGAGCGAAGCGCCATCAACAATTGAAATTTATAACTTCAATCAGGTAAAAGCCACTCGGAAATCGCAGCGCCGAAGGAAAGCTTGAAAAATTTGAAAAGTTAATACAGCGCAGCCCGTGAATCCTAAGTAAGAGAAAAATGCGCGCTTAATATTCATGCTCTCGTCGACTTTAAAAATAAAAAGGACTGCAGAAACAGTCGCGACAATGAACTCTTGCAAGCACAACGGCAACAGCTTCTCGCCCGCGCGCGGATGATTTACAAGCGCTCGCACGTTTTGCATTCGGGAAGAAAAAAAGAAAGCATAACGCGGCGCGTTCGACCGATGCTTTGTGATAAAACGTCCTGGCTAAGCACTGAGGTGGTGGGATGTTTTTTTTTTTTACTGTCTTTAAACGACTTTCTTGCAGTGAATTACTCAAGGATTCCGGAGGCTTCGATCGTTATTTTTCCGCGAGGGAAAAAGCGAGAGGCCCAAGCAAGTCTTTTGTCCGAGCTTCTGTTTTGCTGTTGCTCTTTTTTTACTGTTTCTTATTAAGTATGCGCGACGAGTGCTCGGAATGGCCAAGAGTTACTTGGAGGGTGTTCCGTTGTAAATGGAACATTACTAGTTTATTTTCATTGTGGAAGTCTGGCCGGAGCAGCCGGAGAGTTATGAAACGCGCTTAATGCGAAATGTGAAATAATAAGCACGTATAAGCGGGAGAATGCGCTTTGAATAACAGGGAAAAATATTTTTATTTTCATGGGGATAGTTCTAAGGGGGATTTTTTATGCGGTAGCTAACGTGAATGTATTTTGATTATTGTTGGAGCGAATGTTTTTCTAAGAAGTAATTTAAGTTTACACATGCTTCTTTTAGATAGTATAGTAATCCCACTTTACCTCAAATTTATCATTGAGGTGATTTTAAAACTTTAAAGTTACCAAATATTGTGTTAGTTTATTATGTTTATTCAATTATTAATTTAAAAAAATGTGCATCATGTTCTCTTTATTCATGTAGTAATTAATTTATAAATTGAAAATCATATTAAAATATGAATTTTTATATAACTGATCATAACCGTAAAACTTTAATTTCATTTTAATGCTCAGTAGTAAAATTCAAAATAAATATATTACCTTTTGAATTCCCACACCCCCAAATAATTTCGATAATTCAGTAGTATAAGGCCGCGTAACGAAGCATCGACTGGGGCGTGCAATTAAAAACAGCCGCGCTCCTCGCGACGCAACAAAAGCTCGCTCAAAGCAGCAAAGAAAAAGGAAGCAAAAGCCGAGAGCGTTAAATTTTCAGAATCCGCGCGAAAGGCGAGAGAGCGGCTGCCTCGAATGAATAATACGCGGCAAAAAAAGCGCCCGGCGCCAAAGGAAAATGGAATTTCCACGCACACAAAGAGCTTTTTATCGCGCGACACGGAGTGTAACGTCACGCGGCTTCTTCCTTCATTCTTTCTTTCTTCCTTTCGTTTCATTTTTTTTTCTTTTTTTTTTAATCGAGTGTTATTCTTTTTGCTTGGTTTGATGTCCTAGGGGAGATGCGTAAAAGCCGTTTAAGCGACTGAGACGATTTTGAAGGTGGATATTGTGCAAGAGTCTTTTCAGCTTTGCGATCTGTTTTCAGAATTATAGTGGCGGCGTTTTGTGTTGAATTGTGCAGTTTGGAAGGGAATTTTCATTGAGCTTTAACGATGCGTGAATTGTACTTTTTTAATAGTTGAAACGAAACAGTTAAGCTATTTTAGCGATTGTTTGAAGATCTGTTTAATTAGTGAAGAATATTTCGACGTTGGCAGAATGACAAGGTGAATAACAATTATTACACTGAAGGGCCTTTCAACAAACACTGTAATTATTATTCGTTACAGTTGGAATGTTAAATGCAAATTTATTCGCTGTCTATAATTTAATAATTATTTACACAAACTTTCAAGCGCATATTTCGTCGTCCCTATACAAATACCGCGCGAATAAACTTTCGCGCGATTGTTTCTTATTCGAGCGATCTGCAAACGCCCAATTAAGCATAAAATATTTACCCGTCCCGCGCGCCCATTGCAAATCACGTTTCGAAATATTCCAGCACATAAATTTTCGCAAATAAATCAGAAATTCAAACAATATCCCACCCACATCAAATTATTCAATTACAAACAGCAAACATTAGAATCCACCCATTATAATTCCCGACACTCCCAATCCCCCACCATATAAAAAAAACATTCAATACCAGCTTAACCAATCAATACCCTAAAACCATAAGTACTGATAACAGCATTACGCTCCCCTCTTCCGCAATAATCGCATCGCCTCTGCCTCGGTCCATATTCCGAACGGCTGGCATCTTCCCCGCGAGTCGCATTATGCGCTTATCGATCGCAGGAAACTCCAAGCAGACGGCGAGCTTTTTGCCTGCGTTCGATGACTTAGCGCTCGGGCTAATATGCATTTTAGATGTGCGTCCGGCGAAAATGGTATTCCTGGGAGCGGCACGTGTTGCGCCCCTTCTACATATGCGCAAAGTGAGGGTGGGGAAATCTCGGAATTAGCATGTCTGGCTAAAGCGAGCTCGTCCCCCTTTTTCCCCTTTTAACTTTTCGGACTGGCTGGGGCTGACTGGATCAGGGAGTTGTCGTCCGGCTGTCTCGCGCATATGCTAAAGTGTACACGTGCCGAGGAGTAAAGTTGGCTGGGCTTTTTCTGCGTTGGAGTGATATGGTTTGGTGGGTGAGTTAGTTGACTTGGGTTGGAGGAGGTTTTTTGTTTTTTTTTTTTGAGTGGGATATCACTTGATATTATCTCGAGTTCGTTTTGGGGATGGTTAGCGAAAGTGGGAAGTCAAAGTGGTAGGTTGTTACTGTGGAGAACTTGACGGTGGTGAGCGCGGAGGTCTGACATTAAAAAAGGAAATAAATTTATGCTTAAAAAATTAAGCTGACGGAATTAAACTTTATAAATTAAAATTCGTTTCTAGTGTAAGAAGGAACTACATTATTACACAACTTGAATTAAATGTTATATTTTCTATTGTTACTAAAATTATAATTTTACTTTTATTACATATTCAACAATAGAATTATTTATGTTGAAAATTTTTTAATTAACATAAGTATTTTATAATTTTCTATAATAACGAACTTTTAAATTTTGTATAACTATTGATTTCGATGAATACAGTACCATTTGAGATGTAATACAGATTTAAAGGATTGGCAAATAAAATGTAATTTAGCTGGATGAAAATCTCATATCCAATTTTGTCACTTGTTTATTTTGACAACAAATTTCTATTTTCAAAGTTTAATTTTATCAACTGTTACAAATTTTTTTAATAGGAACATTCCTTTTTTGTTTTTAATCCTCTATGTAATAGTCATAAATTGAACTAAAACTAAAATTAAAATTAAAACTAACTTTCAAATCTTTAACAATTAAAAAGTATGCAGCATCCTACAATTATTGTATCAATCAATAACATTTAACTTATTTGTATTGATTTTCTTACGATTTTAGTTACATTTTTCCAAGTGGATAGATTTTTCGGAATAGATAGATTGCAAGATACAATAAAAAATTTATGAAGGTTATTTGTGATATTATTATACTCTAAATTAAAAAAGAAAAAAAGTTTAATAAAATAGTCGTAAAATAGAAATAGTTATTTAGATTTAATTATTACTTTTTATGAACCAATAAATATATATTTTTTGTTTAGAGGCTGACTAAGCATGCAGAGGATGATGTTTATGTTTATGTTTACTCAATGTTTCATTTTCTCTTTTTGCCATGGCAGGTTCTGGAATCGAATGTCTTATATATCAATACATCGTTAAACAGCAAAACATTACGCAATGATTAACAATGATTTATTAGGAAGATACATAATAAGCTCATACTAAAGTAAGTAAATTAGAGAAATCAATAAATAAACATATATACAAAGCATCAGGCATGCATCCGCAACATTCATCGCAACTTCGATAAATTATCCTTTCATCCCGGTAAACGAAATACCCATACCTATCCCTCGAAAAAGAAAGAAAAAAACATGGATAATTCATGGGCTAGCGCATATTGATGATTCCTAAGCCGTCTTTCTCTCTTCTTTATCAGTTTCCGGGCTTCGCTCGCATAAAACGGAAAAGAATATTCTCGTTGAATACCGATCGCTCTTCGCTTCTCGGATTGATACTCCGCGGATGAGCGAGCGACCGACTTTCTTTTCTTATTCGCCTTTTCTCTCTCTCTCTCTCTTTTAACTTTTTTTTCTCTTTCTTATCTCTTTTTCGCTCCAGCTCAGCGAGACGCGGACGTATATATGCGAAGACCGATACAAGCGAGCGAGAAGAAAACGGATGCTGAAAAGTTTTCAGCGCACTTCGAGTGCGCGTGGCGAAAAGCGCGCACTCCACTCGTACTTTCATCGCCGCGGCTCACTTTCTTCATATCCGCGGCTGTGTTTCTATTTACTCCTTGCGCTTTCCGGCTGTTTTTTATGGCCCTGCAGTTTATGAGAGTTTTGTGGGAGGTGAGAGGGCCGATGGTGAATTATGAAAATGTACGAATTTAGATCGATTAGGGGTTGGTTTTAGGTGTAGGTTTGTTAAAGTATTGTTTGTTTGTTAATGTTTTTAGAAAGGGTATGGAACTACAGGAATTACTATTTGTTTACTAAAATTTAGCTTGTAATATTGACATTTTTTTTCAAATATTACATTGATTTAGTAGTATGATTAATTATATTTAAATCGAGTTAAATGATTTATTTTTAATTAAAAATCGTTGAAGATTTTTATGAACGTTTGACAGGGTAAGAATTAATATTTTATAAAGTAAAATTAGTTATCGAAGTATCGATTTTATTAAGTTGGCTTCGCTCTTTATACGAGCTATTAAATTATTAATGTTCATTATATAATTTTATAATCTTTTAAAATGTAATAAAATTTAAATTTATCGGCCCTCCATTCATGTATTTTTATCTTTAATAAAACCCAAATTAAATATTAGATTACCTGATTCTTTCATTCTCATCCTCATTGCTCTACGTTCCCCACCCGACTTACATTCGCAAATCTTCCAACACATGCTCTACAATTCCCAAGCCAACCTTCCTGGGGGCCACCTTCAATTTATATATTTAGATCCGCTTCTTATCACATCTGTTTCTTCATCTCTTCAGCAGACCACCCTACTTTTCAAATCCCCTAACTTTTCATCTCATCCTCTCCCATACATCTCACTACATTCACCCCTTAGTTTCGTACCCTCCGCCCTATTTTATTTCCACCGCATTGGAAAGCGAATTCGCACGTCTCTTTTTTTCACCGCCGATACGAATTTCCTTTGACGCGGGATGTACAGAAGAAGGCGTACGAGGCCAATTACTTTTACGTCTCCTTCGTGATATAGCCTGATTATTTCTGTAATCTCAACGCTGCAGGATTATAGCTCCTTGACGCTACTTCCTTGTGATTAATTTGTCTCCTCTATTCGTAATTGGTTCTTTGGAGGAGTCCGAGAGTTAAAATCTCGACCTTTTCTTTTTGATTAGATCGAGATGACCTCTTATTGGAGTTTTTGGAAGGATTTTATTTTGAAAAAAATATTTTGTATTCGAATAACATTTTTTACGTTTAATAAATAAAAGTTTTCTTTCAAATTATATTAAATGTATAATGAATTTATATTTTTAAAATAAATTTAATCAAAATTATTCGTTGGTTACAATTGATTGGAAATTCCTTTTTTGTAATTTAGCTCTGATGTAAAATTCAATTAATTTTCGTCCGATATTTTCCAAATTTAATTATTTTCTTCAATATAGAAGTAATCCGATTTTCATTTTTAATCATTTGAAAAATTCAACAACCCAGCAAAATCTGTCGTTGAACCGAGTTGGAAACATAATTCCCAATATTAATCCAAACTCAGCAACATCCCAACAGCCTAAACCTACCCCAAAAAATTAAAAACATCCCTCTACTTCTTCGCTCCATACTCTTCTACATCAAACCTCCATCACTTACCTCTCCCCAGCATCCCCAGTCTAACTTTCGTTTCGCGGAAGTTCCCGAATCATCGATTAAGCCCGCTCCGTAAATCTGCCGAAACTACGGCGCGCCGTTAAACGCACACGCGATTATATATATAAATTCGCGTGGCCTTGCGCGGTAACGGGACGCTGCCAGAGGCGGCCGAATGGCTTATAGTATTGTTCGCGGTTAACCGGCCGACCATGACAAAGTGAAAACGGAGCTGCGTGTCGCTGGAGCGAAACAATAACCCCTGCGTCGTCGGCTCTCTCTCTCTCTCTTTCTCTTCCACTGGTGACAAGCCTGTTCCGGTTTCTTCTCGCCTTCCTCCCTTTGGCTTTTTGCTGTCTCGGCCTGTCTTTTTTTTTAGGGCGGATCCGATTTATCTGATTCGCTTTCTCATCGAGCTTGCTGTGGAGAGAGATGTTTAAAGGAAAGTATGTTGCGATGCTCCAGGTAAGAGTTTGGCGAGTTTTAGGTTTGATTGTTGGGGACGGAGTAGGGTTTTCGCGATGAAAGATATTAAAATATTAAATTTGAAAAATTGTTTTTGGCATTGGATTTTGAGTTTCATTTTTAGAAAAATGCGTGAACGTTTATATTTTATTAAGTTAGATTCACCAAGCATTTTTTTCAGTGTGGTAGTTATAATATTGTGAAATTCTATTTAATACATAAAAGGGTAGCAAAAGTATAGTCATTTTCAAAATTTAACAACTTATAAAGTCAACTATCAATTTCATCAGTATTAAAAAATTGATAAGTAAATGATTTTTATACAATTATTAATAATTGTACTATAAACTATATATTTATTATTTACTACAAAAGCTTAAGGTATTATTCTAAAAATATTGTAGCCTGGTGAAACTGTATAAAGATTATTATCAAATATTGAACGTCTGTCTAAAATTATTGTTTTTAGAGAATCTAAAGAGAAAATTTTACCAATGTATTGATAAAAATGATTTCTAAAATAGTAAAATAAAATTTTCGGTTTTTGCTACAGCGAGTTACGACCTTGCTTCAAAAAATAAATTGTAAAATTTTAAAGTTTTATGAATGAGATAGGCATGTTATCTCCCTTAGTATGTACTTTAATAAGCATTACTTTATTCTAGTTGACTAAGCACTTTTTCGCAGAGATTTACTTATAACGCTGCTTATTCACTTTTTTAAATTTAAAGAGTGCAATTTCAAAATCTTGAATAAACTATTAATGTTAAATAGTACTAATGACAAAATTTTAAAATACAATTTGTACCACATTGATACAATGTTTGATAGGAAATATGTTTAAAAAGAGAAAAATTTTTAAATTTCAAGGTATAATAAAGCGATATTTATTGCTATACAAAATACAAAATCATCAGTCACATACACGTACAAAAATTAAACTACACATATATACAGCCACAACGCATTCAAATCTATTTTACAAAATTTTCTACTCAAACATCTTCACAATTGTACTATCAGCAAAAGTCGCACGTCTTAGTAGTAGCTACCGTGCGAAAGACCTTGACTGTGCGATATCACTGGGGCAGCGTGGTGGTGGAGGGGTTCCCTGTGGACGATGGCGTTGAAGCCGCTGTGCTTGTCGGCGGTGTAGTGGACGACGCGTTTGTAGCCGTCGGCGTCGATCAGAGAGTAGCT
>UELX01001612.1:0-41087 GCA_900480035.1 Eupelmus urozonus | reverse complement strand
TAGTGAATACACACTAATTTAAAAAGTGGGACATGTGCACTAATGAAATTAGTGAAATGTATACTATTAAATTTAGTACATATACGTTATCAAATTTAGTACATATATACTAGTTTTAATAGTAAAAGTCAAAACACCATTTTTGAAATCGTTTCTACATGTTTATTCTTTCAAAAATCATTTTTTAAATCGTTACGGCATGTTTATTATTTCAAAAATGACGTTTGAGCCCCCAAAGGGGGCCATGAGGGTTAAAATTATTATTTTAAAAATAACATTTGAACATGCTTACTCGACTGACCCCATACATTTTCCACTATTTTAACATTAATATTTCACTATTTTATAATTGAACGCTTAAACTTTACTACGAAAAATAGTGAAATTTGTTGACTCAAATTGAACAAAGTTATTCTTCCACTAATTAATAAAAAAATTTCACTATCTTACTAGTAAAAAAATATTTTACTACTACAATTAGTAGAATTTTCACTATTTCAACTTTAGAGAGTGCGATACGTCTTTGACAATTTGTAATGAATGATGAATAACTTAATATCGTTTGAGTGATTGAAATGTTTAATTTGATTTCTAGACTGATGCTGGTGTATTTGCGTTTTGTTGGGTAATAATATATTAGTTTGAAAGTAGCTATTGGTTTATTTTATTCAAGTAAAACAATATCATTATGTTGGGTGGGAAAAAGAGAGTTGTTGCATCTAATTAAATTGATAATTAATGAAGCGGGACAAACGTTCGGCAAATTCGATCTGATTTTTAATTCAAGTTAACCTGAATATTGCAATCTTTAATCGAGTTTAATAATAGTAATTTAAATAAATTTAGAATTTTTCTAAAATATTTATTTTATGTAAGTAATTAGATAAATCGATAATTAAATTTTTTGCAGATCTAGTTGCGATACAGTGTTTTGTTTATTTATAAAAGTTCATAAATGTAAATTGTGCACCTTATAATGTATAATTGTTCGTATACTATATGCACTGAACAGTTTTAAATATTCGATGTAAGGGTTATTTGTTATTTATATACTCTAAAGTAAAATGAACCTCATTACAATGGCAATTGATCTATTTCGAATCTACTAGATTTGCTATTTATTAAATTTGTTTCATAATTATTGTTTGGCAGATTATTTTTGCTTGTTTAGTCTTCAAAGGCTATATAATAGGGTTCTTATTTCATTGAGACGCATGAAAAACTGAAAGTCTTTTCAATAAATAAAGTGATTCAATAAGTAGTATTTTAATCTTTTAAACACAATTGTTGAGCAAGTGTAATTCTATAATAAGTTGTATGTAAATGAATTGAAGATATTGAAATTTAATTTTTTTTTAAATGTAATGATGCAGTCGTGATAAGATCAGTCTTTCTAAAAAAATTACAGTGGAGAATTAAATTTAAAAAAATCTGTATAATGAAATTTTACAGAGGCTTTATCTACTAGAAATATCATTACAAATCACGTGCATACCGCAAGCGCGCTAACATCAACTCACCTCGCCTCCACAATACGTCATCCAAAAAATATTTCGCCACATTCCAAACTTCCGTCCGTCCCAACAATACCCCTGTCCGCAAGCCCAAAAATACCGCTCCCCCATCCCACCCACGCATCCTCACACCTCGCACAAAACCGGCGAAAAACAAAAGGAAACAAATCGCGGATAAAAATGCAAGACAAGTGCTCCGGCCGAAAACATTTTGTAAGGAAAAAGCCGTTGAAAGGAGGCCGTCGCCGCGCGAAAAGCCGGCGCCTCGGATTTCCCGCATCCCCCGCGCTTTTGTTCTTATCTCTCTTGCCCCGGAACTTAACGGGCTAAAAAATCCGGCATTCGAGCCGCGTCGCCGGCCATCCTTCATTTGCCGCGGCGACGCGATTTGGATTTATACGAGGCCGGCTGCAGTCGCGACAAACTTTCTAAACAATACGCGCCGGAAATGGAGCTAGAGCTGTTGGTGCGCAAAAAAAAGGAGAGAAGCTGGCAGGAAAGAAGGTAAGAAGGAAGAGAGCGAGGCGTTAGCCCCGCGGGCGGGGAATAAAGTCGGGCTAAAGTGTCGCCGGTATAAAAATGACGAAAGAAGTTTTCATTTTCTCCATCGCCGCATTTCGATTGGAAATAAGCCGCGACTCGCTGCAGCGAGCGTCCGTTCCATTGTTGTCTTTTATTTTGCGAGGTGAGGGGGGAAAAAAAAAATTATATGGCACCGACGTTGCGCTTCCATCCGGCGACGCTTCGCTGTTTTTCTCTTTTGTTTCGGCTTTTCTTCCGCGTTATTGCGTGAAATCGTTTTTTGTACGAGTGGAGATATTTATGCGCATTTTTATTAAATTTAGAAGGAGCGCGGAATTCGCAGTCTGTTGGGATGTTTAGGATAATTTGAATATTGGATGCTGAAGATTGCGTTGTATTACATAGATGAGAAAAAGCGTGAGTATGTGAGAAAATCTTTAGAAATTTTAATTGTTTTTAAACAAATGCTTGTGTGGGTATTTAAAATTGCTAGGCTGTGTAGTGGTTTAATGAAAGCAAATTGTCAGTCTGCAATGAAAAATTACAAGTCGTTGATTTCTACACGTTAATATATCCAACCCATTATAAACTGTTAAATTTTTCATAATGACGCTTTTTCATAGTACATTTAAATTTAATAATAGTACATTATCTGCTTGAGTTTCGTAATTGTTTTAATTATTCAACGTACATTATTTAAAATTTCAGTTAAAATATAAATCCGGCATCGGATAGTAACTTTTTAATAATGAATAAATAATTTACATGTAACAATGGAATCTTTCGAATAATGAATTCAAAATGCATTACAACTTCATGAAATGTATATTTATAATGGAACAAAATTATCATAAGTTCAAGTAATTAGATCCCATTAGTACCTAATAAATATTGTAAATATTATCAAATTATAGAGCTTCATTAATAAAATTTCGTACCGTTTTCAAATTACAACATTACACTTAATCCATTAAAAAATAAAACCCTCATATCCCAAACTAATGCAAAATCTTCTTCACTCACGTCAATCACAGCTCGGCAAAGAGGAAAAATTCGCGGAAAAATTGTAGCCATTCTCCTTGCGTAATTAAAAAAGTTTCGAAAAACCCGTTCGACAATCCACCAAAAAAACAAGCCCAACCGACCAAGTAAAAAGTGCTCCAATGAGTAAGGATACCTCCTCGACGACTATCCACCTCCCCTTGAGGTCGAGTTCATCCCTCTTTCTCTCTCTCTCTCTTTCTCGTCGGTATCGTCGGTAACTGTCAGCTGTCAAAGATTAACTTCTTCGGCTAGCGGTCTTCTTTGCTCCTCGCGCGGGCCGCAGCTCTCTTAGGGGTGAAAAATAATATAGAAGAAAAAGGAGCGCGAGGAAGAAGGCGACTAGACGCGAGAGAGCGAGCCGGGCAAAGAAAAAGGAGATTTTCCCGTCGGGTGGACTATAATGAGAAAAGTAATTCCAATTTAAATAATATCCCGCGAGAGAGCCGCGCGAGCCGCGAGAAAATATTATCCGCACGCCAATTCCACCTCGACGTTTCTCTTCTGGCGCCGCGCGGCGCTGTTAACTTTCTGATAGCCGCTACACGAAAAAAATTTTTATGACTTTTTCCCTCGTTTTTTTCGCTGCTTTTTTCATTTTTGCTCTTTTTTTGGGGGGGATTGTTTTAAATTAATGTGGATCGTTGGATTACTTTTGGTTTTTTATTGGCTTTCGGGGCTGGATTGTTTTAGCAAGCTGCTTGCCAAAACTTGGTATATTTGTTTCAGAATGAACTATAAAGGGTAATTAAGTAGACGCGAGATCCGAGTTACAATTGAGGATCTGCATCTGTGCTGGCTGTAATGTGCACGTGCACTCGGGACAAGGAGAAATTGCAGCGCGAGTGGAAGAGCTAATCAGATATTAAAATTCTTTTTAATTACATTGGTTTTAAAGATAATTAAATTTTAGGGTAATTACAGGCGCGTGTTTGACAAATAGAATGCCGAAGAAAATATTCGAGTGTAATGATATGAAATTTTAATAAAAATTTAATTAAAAAAATTATTTGAAATTCTGAAGATTATAAAACTTTTTAAATGTGATAAAAATTATTTAATTTGTCAGTTTAAACATTGTTATATTATTCTTTAAATAAACAAAAGCTTCCGATTGGATTTATCAGATTTCATAGATTCTTAATGAATGGGATAATCCAATCATCGAGGCATCCGCTAATGAAATAAACTGATCAGGCAATTTGTTAAATTATTCATCATATCCTACGTTCAAAATCACCGAATGAATCAATCAACTTTTAAAAAATTCACACCAAACCCAAAACTCTGCATTTCCCTAAAAAACAATTCTCAACAAAAATAATATCAATAAGTGAACGACACCAAAACCAGCAACCGTAAACACCTCAAATCCCTGTTTAAACTTCAAACAGAACAATAAACCCCGGCAAAAGAATCATCGCTCCGTTTTTATAAACAAGCTCGCTAATGAAAATCCATTGTTAAAGCGCAGCCCTCGGGGCTCGGAGGCGCTTTTATCAAGCGATAAATCGCGCCAAATGAAATGCATTTTTTCGCCGAAAAATGTTCACGGCTCCGCGCGCTTGCGCCGAGAAAAAGGCGGCGCGCGAGCAGGAAATTAAATAGATAACATTTGCCATCCTAATCGCGGCGGGCCCGGAGAGCTGGAGCCGACCTCGACAGTTTCATCCGACTCTAACGGCCGGCGATACATTCCGAGTTTACCCCGTTCGCGAGCTCTCTGGCTTTGCTGCAGAGACGAAGGAAGAGAGGAAAGAAGCAGTTTGGGGGCTGTGTGTTTTAGCGGGAATTTTGGGAGTTTTTCGGTTGGTGTTTTTGGGATTTTTGGAGGGTTTTGTGGTTTGCTAATATCAAAAAAAATAATAAGTAATATAATGTAAAAATAATATATTGTAAGAATACTAATAATAAATAATTAGTATTTACTTAACTCGTACTTTGTACGCTTACATATTTTTGAAAACATGTTATTATTATCTATATGATGAAGTATAAAATTTGTGGTAACACTGTTCTCATTGAACCTAAATTCTAAATAAAGGAAGGTTAAACAAAGATTATTTAGAATAAAGATGTCCCAAAAAAGCATATGGAGCAGTGATATATCCATCAGAAAACTAATGATGATATCGGTATTATTGCCGGAAGTCCAGTATTGGTTTTGGAATCCAGTGAAGCACATTGACGCTTATAATAGATAAACAAACAGTCAGATATATAAATGACAAGTGCTCCATTTGTACGTAGATTGAAATCGGAAGCTTGATCAGCAAGAGACGTTTTAACGTCAAATGCCCTCAAGATGTAGACATGTCAACCTGGAAATAATCAGTTTAATTATAAAACGATAACAAAATTCCAAAGTTAATCAAAACCCCCATTCTCTCAAATCCCACCAAAAAATCAAAAAACCACACACCACCCCAACTTAATTAACCAAAAAAACCAACCCAAACTACCTCCCCTCAAGAAAATCCCATCCTCCATCCTCCACTAACTTTCCAACCTCGCATATACCCAAGCCAGGCGCCGTTTAGCGCATATGCGCATACGCCCCCGCGGCTCTCTCGCGCGCATTTAGCATAAGAAAACGCGGCCAGCCGTGTGCGGCCCAGTGACGTAACTAGCCAGGTGCAACAGGTGCACGGAACTGGCGCTGGCTTTTTCCCCCTCGTTTATATACAGCACAGCCCCGCCGGGAGGATGCAGCTCGATATTGATCTGGCGCCGATGTCTCCGAATATGTGCGCCTCTCTAGGGACGAGCTCTCTGCATCGTCGCTTTTCGAGAGAATTTTGCATTTTTTTTTTTTTGCGGGGAACGAGAGAGTGTAGCGGAGGGAGAAGTTTTTGTGGAGTTTTGAGAGAGGCAAGTTGGGATGGAAGTTGCGGTGTAACGAGCGGTGATGACTTTTACCGGGGCGTGAGTTATGTGGAAGTTTGAGTGCTGGGATTCGCAGCGGTGAGTTTCGGTTTTTATGATATGGAAATTTCGGCTTGGGGAATTTTTATGGAGGGATCGATTGCTTGAGAGGTGTTGCTGGATTTGTGAGTCGGGTTTATAGGGAGATTAGTTTTTAAAATGTTTATTAAACGTTTTGGGCTGTTAGGGCCTTAGTAGTTTTAGCATTGTTGATCTTATTGTAAGATTATTTATAATTATAAATCATTATCGTATATGTTGAGAAAAAATTATATGATATTTTAAATCAGCTTCAAAATGTGTACAATCTATCCGAAAGGAAAATTAATTAATTCATTCATTTAAATTTTGATAGGTTTTAAGTAGGGGCTAATTAGGTGGTAACTATATTAGTCGCAAATACATTAAAGATTAAACAACTTAATTAGGTTCTAACTAAATCATTCAGGTATCTTAAATTTGTATATGAAATAAAGAAACTGCATAAAGCAAAGCAAACGAGAAAAGTGATAAATTTTTATCAAAAATATTGATATATCTAAAACTAGGTCAGAACAAAGTTCAATAATACGTAAAAATTTATATCTTGCAACATTTTATTTTCAAAATGTCAAAACGCCGTCAGACGGCTAAATAATAAAACGAAATATATATAAATATTCGCCCTACTCACTCTTTCCGCGACTTCTCGACAAAAATCCAATAAAACCCACCCATCAACAATCATTCTCCAAAATTCCCAAAAATAAAACCCATAAAAAAAAAAACAACTCTAAACCAAAACGCCCAAAGCGACCTCCAGCCCATGGATGTAAAAGTAAGGAGCGAATAGACAAGCGGATATCCATCCGAGGCGAAACAGAGAGACAGCAGGAGTACGCGAAGGACCCGAAGAGTAGTGCGGTGGCCCACTGGGAAGCTTTCCGGGGCCACTTATACGCGCGGCAGGAGGGGGGGGGGTGAGAAGAGTGAAGCCGAGATAGGGCGAATCCTGCAAGCCGTAGGGGGGGGGGGGCGTACCGGGGCTTATCTGGAACGAGCCTCGAGGCGTCGTCGTCGTAGCTGAAGTGGCCGGCTACTGTCTCCCCCCTCTGCTGTGGACTCTGTATATATCTGTGTATGTTCTGCGTGCGAGAGCTTTGCTGGGGTATATACCGGCTTGGGCTATCTCTTCCTTCGGCGTTTATCGGCTGCTAATCTACCCCCTGCCTCCCCGAAAAACGCAACAAATTTATCTTGCCTTCAGCGCGGCCCTTGGTTGTCTCCTTGGAGGCCGTCTTCTTATACTCGGGCGATAATAAACCATTATGCGTATATCTTGCCAGCTGCTTTTTTTTTCTCTACGGGCGATGGTTTTATTCTGTTAAGGGCTGGGGGATAGGTTTATGATTAGGAAGCGAGGGTTGATTGGCCGGTTGTGGGGGAGGGGGGAAGAATAGTGGATTATATAGATTTTTTTTAATAGAGTAGGATGAAGGATAATTGCTGTTTTCTTATTGATGAGGCTTGGTCTGTGATTTCGGCGATGCTATCGAATTTTCATTAATTCGACGTTGGGACGAATGGATGTTCAATTAGGCGCTTGATGAAAATATGAACTTCAGTTTTAATGGGCTTTAATGAGCGCTAGTGCGAAATTTATTACGGCCGAGCGGACGTTAATAAAGTAAATTTGTTGACATTTTAACATTTGAAAAGTGGTAATAATTTAGCGTTATTGGTAATATGAATTAAAGCGAATTGATCGAGAGAACTGTATCGAAAATAAATGAAATCATTACAGATTGAAAGTGAAAAATCACTTTACAACTAATCGAATTCAAGATTTAATCTAATTTTCTAAGACTACTTACGGCTACTTTTTTTCATTATCGACCCTGTCAAAAAAAGATTTTTAGCCGGAGCTTTTTCGAAAATGAACTTCAAAGGATTTTATTTATTAATTTCTCAACCGCAGATAAAAGCTCCCTTAGCCTCGTAAATCCCATCCCAAAAGCCAAAAGCTTATTTTATAAGTCAAAACGCGGCTTCAAAACCTCTCGGCCGGAACCGGCCATTAATCTCGCAATAATTGTGACCATTTCCTCAGACCCCCGACGATATATCTTAACATACACATCCTCGCAAACCAGAAAAAAAGCCAAGATTTTGCGCGGGCGGAGCGATTTTTCTCTCCCTCCAGTCATACATTATACACGCGCGTCTACGCACGCATAAGAAAAAAGCCTAAAACCAGCTCTCTCTCTCGCATCCGCACTCGGTAACCAAAGTGAATTTTTCCCGGTAAGCAAAAAAATGGCATACCGATAAGCAAGCTGCCCTTACCGCAGGCATTTTTTGTTCTTCTCACTCTCTCTCTCGTGGCGTAAGAATGACAGGAAGTCGAGTGCTGTATAGGCGCGGCTTTCGACAAGGCAAAGAGGGGGGACGGAGGCGGGGTATATAACGGTGAGATAACGTTATCGCGCTCTTATCGTCTCAAGCGTCTCTCTTATACAGTGAGAGCCAGCCCTCGCCCGGCCGTGATTGATAGAGCCCGGGCTTTTACAATAATTACCCCCCACCGCCTCTCCTTATTAACCATAATTGGGCAGCGCTTGTCTCTCCCCCCTCTCTTGCTAGAGTGTACTGATATATACACTTAAACAAGATACACACACACACCAGCCGATGAGCCTCTCTAATCAGGGTAATTGCTCGAATTTACTGGAGAGAGGAAAAGAGAGAGAGAGAGAAAAAAAGAAGTACGGGGCCAGCAGTAGGGCAAAGAAATTCATAATTGCATTTTCTTGATACGAAGCGCCACCGAGCTTTTACGATCGTAATTTGATTATTTCGCGAGTGCCGGGGAGAGCCGGCTATAATGTGAATTTATCGATGCGCCGTTTCGGTCCGCGCTCAAGAGGATATTACGAGTGAGGCGAGCTTGCGAGCTTTGAATTTTTTTTTTCGCGGTGCAAGCTGCGGGCAGCCGGAGCGCGCAGTCTAATTTCGGGCTCCTGCGAGCTGGGGCTGTGGGAAAATTTGTCGATGGTGCGGTTTTGGAGCTAATCGAAATGATTGTTTAGATTTTATTGGGTATTGTGTGTATTGAGTATGCTAAAAATTTATGTTGAAACTGAATGATTAGGTTGTCTGATGGGAAGATTTTTAAAGTTATAGTGAACTCAATTTATAAATGATTGTTGGTGGTTAATTTGAAATAATTTTTTGAATGATAAAAGTAAATGCTTGGCTTTTATTTACAATCATAATCACCATTTTTACACTTTGAAGTTTATAAAAATGTCGATCGTTTTTAAATAGAAGCTAATAATCACTTATATGTTTAATTTTTAAATTCTTATATACATTTACAGTAGATAATCAGTAATTGAATTAAATAATTCATTTATTTTCAAATAATTATAATTTTATAAATTACTTTCAATTATTCTTATTCAATTTAAATTAATTAATTTAATAGTAGGTATGCTCTATGAAAATAAATTTATACATAAAAAAGTAACATAAAATCTTAAATTATTTTCCAAATAGATAGACATGCGCATTTGTATTTATACATGTAAACAGGAAATATTTACTTTACCAAAAAATTTCTGCTATATTTAATGAAGCATTTATTACTTAGGAGCAATATGAATCATAAAATTTTTAATACAGCATATGTTTCCATTGAATCTAAAGGCAAAGAAAAGGGTATTAACTTTCAAATATTAAAAAATTCATGAAAGCAGGAATAAATGCTTTTACACGATTTATTATTATTAATTTACTTTTATAATTCAAGTATAAAGAATATTCTATACTAGTGCCCGTCTAATAGAATTGGTAGGCATATTAAATTGTTGAAAATTAATTTATAACTTTATTACATATCTTTAGTATTCATTTAAAAATAAACTAATATCAGTATGCCCTTTATTCTGAATGTAATTGAGATTTATTTAAATCAAATAAACGTTGTAGATTAAATTTTGTATTGACAAAGAAAGACATAATTTTATGCAATTTCGAGTTTCATAATAATGAAAAAGTAATGAAAAATGTCAGGCATTACACAATAGTTGTCAAAAGTAAATTTGTAATCTTGAAGTCGATATTTTTTCTAGCATATTTTATCTATACTATTATTTATGACTATATTAAATTTATACTAAAAAATGAACCTTGGCATTTAATTATCTAATAAATATTTTTTTTCCAAATTACTTTTAACGTATAATGACTATTTTTTTAAAGCTGGTAATCCTATAATGATCAAATTGCTTTCTCCTATCTATTACTTATTTACGTTCACCTGAAAAGAACTAGTAATTTATAAGTTTATATAATTTCTATAAAATCATTATTTTAAAAAAAGAAAATCAAAACAGGTCATACATCTTAAAATTTTCATGGCAGTTTCTAATTGCTCAATCAGATTCTATCTAAAATCACTATTACTTGAAAAACTCATCCTTCACAAAACACTCCAAAACTCTCTCTTCCTTATTCCCCACCACTTACCTCATCAAAATCCACACGAGAAAAAAACCATCCCAAACATACAAACCTTATCAATTACAATCCCACAACCCAACCATCAAACCCATCCCCAACCAGCACGCGAGCAAACTCTTTGTCCCCGCGATCGTGCCCACGTTTATTATAATTCTCTCTCCACTCTCTGCTTTCTGCCTTGCGCTCGGAGCTTGAAAGCTCGACGGTAAAAGGCGCAGGCCAAAGACTCCGCAAGCTCGCGTTATATTGGCTCGGACCGCGAGAGCTACGGTGCCTTTTGCATTTCACGCCTGCAATTCCGCCGGCTATAATGGGAGCTCCCAGTGATATTCTTCAGAAGAGCCGCTCTCTACCTCGCGTTTTACTATTTTTATATCATTCTCCGCAAATAATAGCCCGGCTCGACATTTCCATTCCCATACGCCACCTGCCCCCCCTCCCGTGCCACCCGGCGCGTATACTTATTTCCATTTATTATGTTTACCGAGCGAGCGAGGCGGGATGATAAAAATCGCGCTTCCGGCGGGAGCTTGCGGAGCTTTCGTTTGATGATAGCCGAGTATGAGCTGGTGCGAGCGCGGTTTTTGCCTGGTTTTGATTAGGAGTGAATTTTTAGTTGAGGCGTCTCGACTATTGCGGTTTTGGTGGAAGAATTAGAAACGTGGTTTTTGGTAATGCAGAGAATTTAGATATTAGTTAGCTTATCAGTTGGTTTCTAGCGTAATATATTTATAAGCTTCCGATTGAATTTAAGTACGCTATTAAATGCACATACAGGATCACGTCTGACGCGGAGAATTAAAAAATACACCAGCACGTCCGCGCTCAATAAAAGCAATGAATTTATTACCTCCGCTTAAAAAGCGCGCCGGCTCCGTATATATAAGTATACCTCCAGATCGGCCCCGCCAGCGGAATAAAGCCAATGAAAAATGGAAAGGCCCCCGCTGAATTCTATTTTCGCGAAGTCATCGGCGAAAATTCCATAATACAAGAAAGCGCCCGATTGATTTTCTCAACTTACGCACTCACCCCCCACCATACCAGCCCTCACCCCCCACCCGAAACTTTTCATTCCGCCGGCATGAGTATAAAGAAACTTTTTCTCCGATCCCTTCGTCCCTTCGCCGCCAACATCTTCGCAGTTTCTCCCTCTCTCTACTTTTAATACAGTCTCGTGTCGCCGCGGCCATTGCCGGTGACGCCCGCAGAAGCTTGTAGAGATATTAGGAGCGAGCACACGGAAACCCCATCAGCGAGGGTACCTCGTAAATTTTGCCGACGAGCTGCCGAAACTCGCTCTCTCTCTCTCTGCTTTGTCTTAGCGCTGCTGTTCTTTTACGGCTCTGTATACGAGGTGGGGCAGAGGACGCGTATAATCTACTGTGCGTGTGGTCCCGTGAGACAAAGTTGAGGTTAGGAGGGGGGCGATTATTTTTCTCGGTCGCGTGGACTTTGGCTCGGACATCATTGCTGGGCTATATACGTCGCGGTGATAAAGGTGGCTTGTTGCATAATAGACGGCTTAAAAGCTTTCTTAGATTTTCGCGCTGATTTTGAGTTAGTTACGGCGGGGGGAGAGGGAAGAGGATTCGAAGGTGGATAGAGAGATGGAGTGGCCGGTGGAATGGCTGGACTTCGAATGGGAATTAATTGTTATAGCAGAGGTGGAAGGAGGTTTTCTGGGGCGAGTTGCTGAAAATTTAATAAAATTAGTGGACAGCTTGGGTTCTTTTGCGAAAAGTGGAAATGCGTGTTTATTTTCTTTAGTTTTTCGATAATGGTTAAAATAAAACAAGTTGTGTAAGGTTTTTGTGTATTATTGAACTATACTGACTTTTTTTGTGAATTTTTATTTTGTTTTGTTTTAAGGAAAGGGATTCAATTGTATTACTTTATTTATAATTTAATAATAATTTAAGCGTTTTTTATAGGATTTTAAATACAGCTACATTAGCCAAGAGGCGCCTGTCATAGTTGAGCGAATTAAAAGATCTTGGTAATCTTATTCTTCTTTTCTTTTAATCGATACAATAAAAATAGAAATAAGCATGTCATTATTATAATGAACATCCCGTGTGAATTATTAACTGCAGAGCTGAACTTTTAAATTCTCCAATAATAACTAATTAATTATCACGAATTCTTTCTTTCGTTGGACTTTCTGGCAATAACATGAATTTATATTCGATCGCACCTCTGATTCTCGATGGACACATCTGGGTTACCACTGTTTATATAGGTATCATAAAAGTATTTAGTAGTATTAATCGTAATCGTTTTATCAACAAGATTTAGAGAATTGAAAATCAAAAAATATTACAGCTTTACTATAGTATAACTTCAAAGATAGATCACAAGCTGTGTGATTAAATCATTGCACATTGAAGTTTATGTGTGTCACTGCAGGAATCCCGCAGCTATCACATTTGGACTTTATCTGACTTTGTGTGTGCTAACAACTTAGTCCTTTGCCTTGATTTGTCCCAGATTTTAATACATAAAAAGTTCGTTAAAGTTTTTTCTCGCACCAAAAAAAAATCCGATTTTATATATTTTTGCTGGTAAATTATTGGATTGCTGATTACTACTGGTAAATGCTCGTTGAAATGTTTTTCTACAAAGATCTTATATCTTTTTATAAGATGATTTATAATATTAAAACTCTTGAGTATTGAACAATTTTTTAAACAAAATAATTTATACCTTTTAAAACATTATTGAAGAATTTTAAATTACTTACTCTCTTCGTTTTCCAATACTTATTATTTTTTTTATGACTTACATTTTTTTTCGTCTTAAAATCTTATAAGAATATGATATTTATAAGCTATCAGAAATTTTAAATTTCGTAAATAACAAACTGTAAATTGTATTATACATAAAATGTTATATTATCGAAAAGTTTTTAATTATTTAGATTTAGTGTGTCGTTAGTACAATTTTGGAAGTTTTATGTCATTATTTAAGCTTTTAAATTCCTGAAATGTATAAAAATTTTAAAATTTAAATGAATTTAATCTACTATCTTATAAAATAAACATATAACTTTAATATTTTATATTTTTTGGAATAGAAAATTTTTATCGATATCCTAGAAACTAAAATACGACATATTTTATTGATATTTTTAACTAAATTTAAATATATTAAAAAATTGGATATTTACTTAACTTATTTTTTCTTAATTGGTAGAAATCAAGACTCTGAAGCTAATTGGCAAATATTTTTTTGATTTTCATTACTTAATTTTATAATACGATTTTTTCATTAATTAATTATAGCTGAAATATTATTAAGCTAGAATATACATTTCTTTTTCAAATCAAAGATTCAACAAAAAGGCTTATCTCAATAAATCGAAAAATCCCAGCATAATCTCAAATTGCATTAAACACTCAAAAAAATTCCAAGCGACCTCACCCCGCCACTCCTAAAAGCTATTCACCCCCTTAAACACCTACCGCCTGCATTCGAAATTCGCCAGAGGGCCAGGGAGGACATCCGAAACACACAGCTCCTTTACCCCACATACATCCTCCCGAAAATGCGGCTACGAATCGCACTCTTCATTCGCGCCGGGGCCTACACGAGAATATACTATAGCCGAAACGAAAGGAGGCCTCCCGCTCCTCCTTAAATCTCCGGCTCGATATATTCGCGCGCGGAAAAAGGCGCGAACTCGCTTCGCGCTATGCCAAAACTTTGCGGCTTTGGGGCGCGCCGGGGAACGGAAAATATACGGCGCGACGGGGGACTTTCTTCCAGCGCCAGCCGTGCGCGGTGTATATGCCTAAATAAGTAAAGAAAATGGAGATTGGCAGTTTTCGAGAGATCAGTGCGGCTGGTTGGGGAAGGGAAAAATATAAGACAAACATTTCTCGGCGCGCGAGCGCGACACGCTCGTTTTACTTTGCGCCGAAATGAAATTCCGGAAAGGGGTTTTACGTTCTTTTTTTCGGGTGCTCGGTGTGAGGAGAAATTTTTGATGGTGAGTCGAGTGCGGGCTTGTGATTTGAAAATGTTTTAATATAAGAGAGGAAATGGAGAAAAGGTTAACGGCTTGGGTCGGGGGATGGGAAATTGTTGAAACAGTCTTAAGTGATTGGCTGAATTTACTTGACAAGCACACTTTTTGGAAAGTTGTCAAACTATTCCAGCGGCTGATATTGTATGCGGGGCTTTAAAATATCAGAGTGCTTGCAGCAATTTTGGCTAGTGAATAAATTTTTCCGAATTCTGAAAATACTTATAAATTATTATAAATTTTTAATGTAAGGTACGATTCTTTCAAGAGTAGAATTGCGTTAGCTGAAATAAAATCACATAAATACGGTATTATGACGTTTTTCTATATGTATAAATATAAGAATTCTATATGTAAAAATATAGGAATACCGGCCCAATAAATACACATTGACGATAAGCCATCGAAAATTGCAAAATGTTTAATGGAAAAGTGCAAAAAGTTGTCATAAAATGTCAATAAATTGAAAAAAATTAACTTTTAATTTTGGAATTTTAATTCAAATCAAATACTGATTAAAATGTATTTTTATTTTCCAAATTTAGTTTTCTGAATGAAAATATAAATATGAAATTAACTGAATAGCCAACTTTAATATAAATCTTTAATAAAAAATTTCACCTGAATAATTAATGTGAATTTCCAGAAATATCCAAATATAAATATCTCCGTACCTTCATTACGACCTAATAATGGAATTCTACTTCAGAATCCCTCATAAATATTTTTAACAAAAAAAAATCTATAAAAATCACGCATCCATCAAAGAGTTTCGTGATTACTGAATCACAGATATGAAAATTACGCAAAAAAGGGAACACTGGTTTAAAAAACTACACATAGGTAATGCAGGAAAACAGCAATTTTATATAAAGAGAGAGAGAGAGAGAGAGAGAGAGAAAGCGAGAAAGAGAGAGAAAGGGTAGAACGTTCACGATCGGCGAATGAAAAAACGAATGAAAGCTGCGCCAAGCCGTTTTGAGTGGAAGCGCGCGCTAGAGTTTTATACTCATCCTCTTATCTTAATCGCCTGCATTGAAAACCGTCCATTCTGTCAATCGCGAATCCCCTGGTGTATGCATTTGACTTTGTATATATGTATATATCTTTTGCTTAGCGTTTAAACACTGCCGATCAGACATCGACACCTATTTCACTTGCTTTTATTCGAGAGGGTATTTTTTCGCAGATAGTCATCAAAAGGATAATTATATGCGTTAATGCGGATGAGGTTGGTGAAAAATCATTTGCAATGAAATATACAGGAATCTTTGATCAGATTTTGTACATTCATAAAGTCTATCACTTTCGAGTTTTTTTAATATAAGTTCGTATTATTAAAAAGGCTCGCGTATTAAATCCGTTAAAATGAAAATGTATATTTTTCTTCAGAAAATATTTTCCTAATGATCTATAAGATAGAATTGCGCAAAATGGTCGATGTTTGATAAAAAGAAGCCTGAAAAATTACTGTGAAAATTTTTAAATTTCTATTTGTTCACTCTTTTTTATTTTCATAAAATAAAAAGAAAATGTGTATCCTTTGTTTTTTCTTCCGTAAAACTCTTTAAAAAAAGTCATATTAGTATTTATCCTCTAAAAAAAACAACAAACTCAAAACACTAGAATTTCAACAAACATTTCAAAACATTTCAAACCCTCTCTATTGTGTCCTCTCAAAACTAACCTAAACAAAAATAAAGAAAATCCGAGGGCCTACCGCGACGAAATCACGTCGCGCCCACCCACCCGGAGGAAGTAGAAATGCACGCCAGTACAGTCCGGAATCCTACATACATACACACACCTACTCCTCTATTTTTCCCCTGGACGCGCGCGCGGATTTTCATACGCTCGGCCCTCCGGCGACAAGTCGGCCTTCTCCTCGGACGCGCCGAAGAACAAGTAGAAGAAGAAGAAGAAAGAAAGAAGCGCGCGGGCAAAAGTGTCTAGGGACTTTTTCTTCCGTACACGGCCGCTTTAATGAGACGAGGCAGCGCGCGGGCCGTATTATTCGAAAGCAGATTTAAACTTCGCTCCCTGTTTTTCGAACTCAGCTGCGCCTCTGTCCTTCTCTCTCTTCCTCGGCTAGGGAACGAGGTGTAAATAATATGCTAATCCGCGGAGCTCCGGCGTTCGATTCCCCGGCTATATAGCCCCGAGGCGCTCCTTTTGTCCTGCTGGCCTGTCGCGCCTGATTTTCCCGGCTTCTGGAGAGCGCGGATGATCCGTTTTGTACTTTTCTCGGGCCAGGCTGGCCGCGTTCTTGGGAGAAGTTAACGCGGGGGTCGATGAGGTGGAAAGCTGGCTGGGGAGGGATATTTACAAGATGCTTTGGGTGGAGAGGGACGGGGGAGGATGGGGTTGTAATAGGCGAAGTTGGCTTGCTTGTTGTGATCGTGAAGTTAGGTTTTTTAGAGGGCTGTAAGGATTAGGGGTGGAAGTTGAAGTCTGATGTTAAAATAGTGGTGAGACTAGGAGTTGTTTTGGTGACTTGAAAAAAAACTTGGGAGAAATTTTTGTTCGTAGTTATTAATGGAAGTAAGTGTTAGATTCAATGTATAGTAGATGGCTGAAAGAAAACATGAATAACGAGATGTGTTCGAGATATTTTTTAATATGCAGAAAACAGAAATCTACAAGCTAAGCCGTGTGATATTTAGAAGAGGGGCATATACGATTTATGTCGAATCGCAGATAGTTTAACAAATGCAAATAAAAGAGAAAACGAACGTCGTGAATTGTTGAGCCGCAATACACAACTTATTAACATTTTCTTAATTATAATTTTTTTATAAAATTTTATAAAACATAAAATTTGTATAGGTTTGTGCGTACCAAATGATGAGCAACATTTCAACTAAAACAAATGTTATTGTAAATGACAAAACTGGTCTTTTTTGGAATTACTTAAATCTATTTATGCCTTTCGTCCTGGGTGTGTCTGCTGAACTCATCAGTAAGGCAATGCATACAGTCCATTTCTTAGATACCGAGAAAAATACAAAAATCGATAAGAACTTACGAAATTTTTCTTTGTACTACTTTGTTTGATGACCGCGCAGCTATTATACCGATATGAAACTGAAAATATTTTCCATTTTTCTAACGCGCTACCGGCGTCGTCTCCCTCTCTGCGAGGGACTACATGCTACCCCCACCTAACGTACACACGCAAATACCTTTTTCACTCAGGTAAAAGACAATTAAAAACTTTTTCAGTAGGTCATTAAGGGATACCATAATTTTTAGTAAAATGAAAATAAAAGAATTTCTCCAATTTTAAGATTTACTCGACGCCGTGTATTTTCCCAATAAGCCCTACTTGTATTTATTTCGAAATTCTGGGCGATCATAAATAATAATGATAAAAATTTGACCCGAAGAAAAACGTGTAAAACCTATATAATCATGTAGAGCCTAAAAAAACATAAATTAAAAAAAAAATTTGACCCTTTTAAGTGGAGTGAAAATAGAGAAATGACTACATAAAGATTACACCCCCTTTATCACTAAAAATCATAAACATTTATAATTTCATACAATTTGCACAATTTTTCGGCGTGTTCTAGGGTCCAAATGAAAGGTCGTTCAAGTGGCTTCAAAATGCAACCCTCTCGAATGAAGGGTTGCAACCCCTTGAGGGTGAAATATCGCATAATTCGATTAACACCCTGAAGGGTTTAATCCCCCTGCAGTATTTTAATTTTTTGACCATGTTTGAACAATTTTTTTTACATCGATGAATATACATAATTTTTATTTCAGGGCCGTACCCCTATCTCGATGGATAATATAATTAATACTGACTTTGAGAAAAAAGCCTACAATTCAAGTATCATCGTTCATGCGATATTACACCCTCATGGGGTTGCGGCCCTGAATTCGAAAGGGTTGCATTTTGAAGCCACATGAATAATCTTTCATTTAAACCCTTGAACGCGCCAAAAAAATTGTGCAAAGTGTATGAAATTACAAATGTTTATGATTTTATAGTGATGAAGGGGGTGTACACCTTATGTAGTCAATTCTCTATTTTCCCTCCACTTAAAAGGGTCAAATTTTTTTTTAAAATTCATGTTTTTTCGTGCTCTACACGATGATATAGGTTTTATACGTTTTTCTTTGGGGGCCAGTTTCCTATATGGCTGTGGGCATCGTTCTTTAAATATTTGAAATTATAATTAAATAATTTTATCAACTTCAATTCAGTTCATAATAGTTATTTTGTATGTGATTTTAAAAAAGCACCTTTCGCTTACGGATTTTGATGAAACTTTACAAAATGATTCTTTGGTCTAAAATACAAGTCACATGTCAACGCGTTTTTGAATTTTAATAACTTGATCTAGACATGTAGAACAAAAATACCTGAAAAGCTAATTTAAAATGCAAGAAATATAAGCTCTTATTCAAACCGTTGTCGAATGCTTTATTAAATAAAAAGTTAAAAATAATTGAAAACTAAATGTTGCTTGGGAAAAATTTGGTTTGATGTTTGATCGTGTATAACTTTTTAAACAGTAAAGCATTCGACTTGTACAACGGCTTGAACGAAGACTTACTTCTTTCACTTTAAACTGACTTTTTAATAGTATATGATGCGGTTCGCAGATCACATGTACATTGTCACCCGAGCAAAAGACAAACATTATGATTTGAGGCATTCTTTTTTATTTCCCGAGGCTCATTTACAATTTTTTTACATATCCACACCGAAATGGCCTATTTTTCATTCCTACACCAAAATAAAAACAGGCCCTTTTGACGGGGTATGTAAAAAAATGATTTAAGTAAAACTTTGTTTTTGCAGGGAGTGATTAAAAAGATTGAATTTGGGATTCAAGAGTCCATTAAAAAAAAAATCTGTGATGCGTGGTCTCGTATTCTTAGTTAAAAGAATTATTCTGTTTTCGTAACCAATGTGAAATAGTGAAATATTCTCCTTGTTAGTAATTTTAACTATTTTAAATTTTATATATATACCTTGGGTAAGTCTTACATAACACTACCTTAACTACTTAAATAACGAGTATAAAATTTTCCTACTCTGTATTAACTAATATCACCAACAATAAACACACCCACCTACATCCAACCCTGCACCACCACCAAAAAAAACCCACCTCCTCACTACCACCAGCGACCCAACTCCCTACGAATCAAGATAAACCAATTCTCGAAATTAAGTCCATCATCATTCCCGGCGGCGATACGGCCAGTAGAACGCGCCGCCTACCGCAGATAAGCGCGCGGCAGAGCGCGCGCGAAGCCGCAGGGTCGAAACTTGCGCCTGGCCGCGAGGCTACCGCGCGATTGTCCGGCGCGCTCGCGCCAGCCAGCTATAGGGCTTAGAGCCCGAGAGCGCGCCACAATGAACTTGGACAGCGCGCGCGCGCGCAACTTCATCAGAGAGCTTGGAAATCGCGGCGACAAGTTCCTGATGCGAGAGCGCGATATCAGCCGAGATGCGCGCGAGCTGGACAAGTTGCCAGCCTCGCGCCCCGGTGAGAGCTCTGTGTTGCGGCTAAAGGATCTGGACTGGAGTTTTGCGACATCCGCCGTTTTGTTTGTTACTGGGGAGGGGAGAGTGGAAATTTGGATGGGGTGTGCTTTTTGGGATTGGCTGACTATAGTCGGGTAGTGACTACTTGGATTTGTTTTTATGGTTTTGAGCAGAGGTTGACTGGGTTTTTTTGGGAAACTTTTAACGTTGTAATCAAATTTTCAGAGAATACATGATTGCATTTGTCGAAACGAAGCCGCTAACCAAATTTTCGAAAAAGTGAAACGCAGTACCGAGAGCTCTCGAAAAGTAATAAAAACAACTTCAAACCTTATAACTGAAAAAAAGCCAATAACAAACAAACCATGCAAAAGCATAAAAATGAAAATAATCGCCGCGATAAACGATCAAATAACGCGGCGCGAGTTCAATTCAGCCGAGCCACCTGTACACCAACCTGTATAGACGTGATATCGCGTTTCCTATATATCCCGATACTAAGTCGCGAGGCTGATCGAGAAACTTTTCAAACGCTTTCGCCGCGCTAGCTCCGGCCGCCACTTTTACGAATTTACCCCCTCCCCCCAAGTGCAGAACGCGCCGGCCTATATACGCACGAGAACTGCCCGAGTTTTGCAGCGCTGAAGCCTTATATATATATAAAAACCGAAAAAAGCGCCGAAACCATAGTAAGTTCCTAATATCAAGCGCGCGAAAAGCGCGGCGGTATACGAAAGTTTTTTTTAAATTTCGCGCGCTATTTCGAAAATTGCTCTGTGGAATTCCGTTTCAGCGCGAGGCAGAAGTATAAAGTATCGCGGCGGCAGTGCAATAATCTATTTATGCAAGCAATCTTGTTTCGCCGGCGCGGTACGCCTCGTCGCCCGGATTATAAAGTTTTTTCAAAGAGCACTTTTCCTTTGGCGAAGAATCACAAATTACAAGCTGAAACGATATTTTCCCCGTCATTATTTTCAACTTTCCACCCACGGGCGGCTCTTAAAAATAAATGGCAACTGCCGTTATAATTCGCCCCCGTGCGCAAAAAAAGCTCGCGCTTTTTTCCCCCCGACGGCGTTTAACGCGGCATTCATTAGCGCGCACATTGACAACGGCCCGAGCACTTCATGAACTTTAATTCTTACTCATTTGGAATAGCGCTTTAAAGCTCCTCGCTCCCCCGGCGAGCTTGCGGCGTTTATTAAACCTTTTTCTGCTTACTGCGTTTTTCTCGATTTCCCCGCTGCAAACGTCGCATTTTTCCCTCTCTTTCTCGAAAAAAGTCGAACCCCTCCGCTAAACGCTTTTCTTTGCGGCCACGTGGCCCGCGTCTTATACCTACGCCGGACGCGCCGGCTTTTCTAGGTGGTGAAAAAAAGCGCGGGGTTCTCAAGGTCCTGCGTGGGTCTGCTTTCTCTGGGTACGCGTAATCGATTCGCTACGCCGGCCGGCTATTAATTCGAGATGAATTTATGTATTTTGCGTTCCGGGCGGTGAGAGAAAAAAAATTAGGCTGGATTGACACTCTCGTCTCTGGCGTTGACGCGGGAGAAGCGAAATTTTTCGTGAATTATGGCTTTTGAGGAGTCGAGATTAGGCGGGGAAAAAATTTTCTGCGCTTGCGTAGCGTAATGGATACTCGGTGCGCGTGATTAATTATGCCAAGGTAAAGTTTCTTGAGAAATTCAGATTTCAACAATGTTTCTAAAAAATAAATCATTTTAATGTATAATGTTGGAAAATAATCGTTCGAGTGTGCGGGAGATAAAAGAGAGATTGGGGCTACTGTGAATAGGGACCGATTCTTATATACAATAACAATGATGCGAATAAGTTGAAATTTAAAAACTTTTTCAAGATTGTCGAAAAGGTAGGAAAATTTTATCGTTTGAGTTGTATTTTTGAACATGAATTTACGGCAAAATGCTAATTCCTCCGTTGCGTAATGGACGGACGACAGTTCTTGAGGGCATTTCTGTAACTTTTACCTTAGCGTAAAAGTTGGGATAATATTTACAAGCGCACAATTTATTCGTGAAACGGTTGCTTGCTTCTTTAAAGTATACGTGAAAACGAAGATTTAACTTTGTTCCACGCTCTTAATGTAGAAGTTTTTGATTAGTAATCAAATAACTTTAACCGTTTTAATTTTTATTGCCTTAGATCAATTTTATAATAAAATATTCTTATTTTGTTAAGGGCGTGTTTATTTAACCCTGAATAAAATAACTTACTATAGGAGAGTATATGACCATATTGATCACCGATGAAAATTGGCTATAGTAGACTCATTATCCAAATGAAGGAGAATAGCAACAGTCTAAGAATCTAAGGTTGGTTTATTTTTGAGATACACTTTACATATTTTCTTTTCTTTTAGAAATTATAATAGAAATACTTTAATCGGCACAATTGTTGGTGTTATTGAAACCTTAAAATCAACATTTTAAAAATTGAATAATAGTATATTATGCACCAAGGGAATAAAGTCGAGGATTATTCGCACGGTTAGTTTAATGCACGAGCGAAGCGAGGGAACCTCGCCTAGCCTCGCTCAAGTCGAAACATCTCACACGCAGGGAGCTTATAACCTGCTTTATTCCCTCGGTGCATAATATACTATTATTCCCTTTGGAATACTTTATTTCTTCCTAGCAGGGAATAAAGTAAATTTGAGAGAAAACGGTTTTATAGGGAATAAAATGCCACTTTTGTTCCGCTTTTTGAAACAATAAAGTGGCATTTGCAGGTGAGTTGGGAATGATTCATTTTCCCACATGGTGCAACTTCGATCCTTGACAAAATTGAAAATTAGTTTAATTCGATATCCTTTCATAAAAAATGGGTAGGTAATATGGAAAATAATACTTTATTTTTACAAATCACTCGTTACGCTCGAGCGACAAACCTTATCCGTGTGTAAACTCCCTATTTCACGCTCTCACATAACAATTTTCTATTTTTGACTCGAAAAATTTAATATTTATCTCATTTAAATTATATGTACGAATTATTAACTCGAAGACGCAATAAATGGATATTTTTTGAAGAACTAAATAATTTAAAAAATGATTTATTCCTGCGGTCAATATTATTTTTAAGCTAAATAAAAAAAATGTGCATAATAGACCTCCTATATCGTCATTTTGGTCTAGACGAATCATTTGTTCCTTCTTATAAAATCTTAACCGAACATACTCCAACTTCAATTAACAGATCGTCAAAGAAATATAATCGTTCCACAAACAATCCCTTTACCCCAAAAAAACCCTCAGACGCTCCCACATGAAAGCCCTTACAGGCTACAAGCCGGACAAAGAGAAACTCATCAGGCTCCTGGCATTGAGATATCGGAATCGGCAAATTAGTAAAGGTCATCGAGATCCACATATAATAATGGACCGAGAGTAGAAAAGAGTCGAGTCTAGCTCACTGCTGAAGAGCTCGCGAGCGGCCGGCGATTTAAAAGGACATTACATCAGAGAGAACAAATGAGTCGCCTGCGGCCGACAAGCTTGTCTCTGCCGATCGGTCTAGCTATATATACACGCGGCCGCTTTCGCGAAGGATATAAAGTGGGATAAATTGCCCCCTCGTCTCGCGATCTCCGCGCGCTGAGAAGTCAATTAAAAAAATGAGAAAGCAGGCTTGCGAGCGAGCGCGTGTATAAATCGATTATAAGCTGGAGCCCGACGTTGGGGGACAATTAATCGAGGCCAATTACGCGACTGAAGGGCCGGACCTTCCGTATTGACAGTCCGATCTCTTCATGTCTCTCTCTCTCTCTCTCTCTCTCTCTCTCTCTCTCTCTCTCTCTCTCTCTCTTCATCTCTCTTGGGAAACTCGTCGGAGTGCTCAAGACACGTGAGTTATACGTGAGCCGCGCTGTCATTTCCAATCCACATCCTCGGGCTCTAATTATTATCCTTGCCGTGAGCGGCCGCGTAAAATGTATGTCCGCGCCCCGGGGGCTTTGATATTTCGACCGGCGAGCGATGAAGTGTGAAGGATGCGCGATTTTTAAGGAGAGTTATGTTTCGAATAATTTAGGAATTGAGATTTTCGGTTTGGGTTTGGGTTGATGAATGATTGATAAGTTGCGAGTGCATTTTTTGTGAAGATGATGTGAGGATTGTTATTTTAAGGATGGAGTTGGGAGGTAGAATAGAGTTTCGACGAACTGGAGTAAAGCTTTTAATGGTAAAATGTGAAATATTCATTGGCAAGATATTAAAGACGGTTTGTACATGTATTTTCGAAAAGTTCACCTCAATTTGCTGACATTTTCAAGAATTAAAATATTTATTTTTGTCTAAAAATAAATACTATCATTTTATATTATTTATTATTTAGAAAATAAGTTACAAAACAAATCCTCTAAAGGTGGTTACAATCACCTGAACATAAATATGCTTACATCATAATCTTTTAGGAGTAAATATGTTACCTATACATAATATATATACATTGTATTCTTGTAGACTAAACAAAAAATTACATACATTAAAAAAATTACTTACTGAATAAAATACTAAAATAATATTAGACAAAATTTTCTCTCGAAAAAATAGATCTCTTTAACTCATTATCAATCTTCTTTTTATTGGATATACTTTGGAAAACAGTTTTATCGGATCGTTCGTCTGAAATTTTCGAAACGATCCGAAATAAAATGAAAATTTGAAAATGTAGGATCGTTCCTTATGTATGAATTACGGAATATATCAGTGATTCATAATGAAACGATATCGCTTCTAATTGAAATAATTGCGTTACTTTGAACGGAGTTCTATCTATTTTTCTTTTCATTTTCAATGCTTTGTTTTGAATACTTAACTCGCGTATTAGATTAAAGTTATTGCCATCTGATCACTATGCAATTGTTTCATATTAAACTAGATAAAAACATATATTATTTTCTGTACTAAAAAAGTATAGTATATTATTAATGGGGTCTCATAGTCCTACTTTATCGACATGTCCAAATTATACAGTTTTTTGACCATTAAAAAAAATATATTGCAATATAAGCAAATCCAGGACATAGTTGCCCTCGCTAATAATGTAGCTACTCTACCTCTATACAAATTTTCAAGTTATTATTACAAAGTAGCAAAAAATAGCGTTTGATCGAAATTTATAAATTATATTTCATTCATCTAAAAGTTTATTTGAGTCCAAAAAATTTCAATTAAACGCCATTTTTTGGTACTTTGCAATAATGATTTGAAAATTTGTGTAGAGTGCATCATTATACGGAGGGCAACTATGTTCTGTCTTGCTTATATCGCATTATACTTTTTTTAATGGTCAAAAAACTGTATAATTTGGATATATCGATAAAGTAGGACTACCAGACCCCGTTAATGTTTTTGTATCTATCAGTTTTAAATCTTAGCAAAGATAAATATCAAATAGTATTGTTTACAATATAAGTAATCATATTGGAATGTAAATTTTCGGATAATTTTGGCTTTCAACCACTTTTATTATTTATTTTTTTAATTTGACACTGAAAGTGGCATTAAGTTGATTATTTGATTAGAATAAAATATTTATTTTCTTCCAAAATAAAACTCTTCATTACCTCTCTACTCGTCGTGATTTTATCATTTCATTTTTGAAAGAAGGCCGTTAATTTTGAAGCTGTTGCTCTACTTTATTTCCAACAGTAACCAACAAAACCCAGCGTCACGTATAACTCAACATACAAAAAAATTCCTGTCGAATCAACCAAAAAATTGTCTCCAAAACCCCATCCCCAAACACACGCGTTTACCAATCCCCCTACTACACATCAACACAGCTCGTCGAGACATTTTAATAATGTTGACAATAACCCGCGTTGCAGCGAGCACACAGCGAGATGACGCGTGGGAGGCTTGGACGTGCAAAAGTGCGCGAGATGATCATTAATTTGGCGAGCCCTCGAGCGAGGGTAACAAGCTTTCGCACTAACTGCAGGGATAAAAACAGCCCTCGACGTCCCTTGAACCGCGGCCGTCCACTTTTCCCCTCCGTCATAATGCATAATGCTTCTGTGATGCAGCGCGAATTTCAACGAGTCACCACCTCTGCCGGGCTTGTGTATAAGCGCGCGGCTTGCGAACTTTGATTTCGCGTTTAATTAGCTGCGCCGAAGTCGGCTTCGGTGAATAGATAAAAGGCCTGCTTTTTGTGCGGAATTGAGGGGAGGTTTTATTGATGAGGGGGTGGTGGTGAGAGGATTTTTGTGATGCTGTGAGAGTAGTTGTTTTATGATTTTTGGCAGATGTATTTTCGGTTGTGGAGTTTTTGTCGGCGGAAGGGAAAATTGAGTTGCATTTCTTTTAGCGTGTTATATTTGTATTAGTATTTTTATTCGGGGTTTTACTTTTTTGTTGTGTTACGATAGCGGTATTGTATTTTTGGATGTTTTATTTGTGAATGACAGATTGATTTCTGAAGGACATTAGTATCTGTCACAGAATACTGATGTATTAAAAATTTATATATGAAAAGAATTTTACTTTATTTTATAATAAAGATGGCAATTAATAGGAGACTGATATTCTTAGAAATTACTACCTTTCATAAACATTCTTATATTTTTCAAAGGAAATGATTTTTTTAATCAGGAAAGTTGGAATTATATATTTTTTGTTTTTCCGTTAAAAGTGTGTTTCATTTTTCATTATTTCACCATTAAGAAGATTGTAGAAAAATGTCTGCAAGCGGTTTTTTTCATGTAGTCAGGAGAAAATTGTGTATTCAATTTAATTAATTAATCTACTTTTAGAAAAAGTTTATACTCATTAATCAGTTACGGGTGGAGAAATCCGAAAATAAAGTGAAATACGCATGAAAAAGTGTGTAATGTGCTAAAATGAAAATAACAATGTTAATAATTTTCTTTGTAAATAATTGCAACTCTAGCTTTTATTAAAAGCATTTTCATTATATGAAAAAAGTTTACAAAAATATGTTTCAACCATATTTTGTAGACTCTATTATTACGTGCATTTATTTATATGTGCAATATAGTATACTGGAAAAATTTAATACAAATCATAACATGAAGTTAATATACTGACACAAAAACAACACTCACAACAATAAAAAAAATCAAAAAAACTCCTTCCCATCCTCAAAACCAAAAAAAAATCGTTCATCCCCCGAAAAACAAGCAACGCATCCTTAATCAGCCATCCTGGAAGCTTAGCTCCACCCGTACAGCTCGCGGTATAAATAATGAAGCAGCCAGCTCGCGCCCGATCGCTGCTCAATTTCCTCTCACACCCACCCACGCGCTTGCCTCATACCGTTATAATGCATTAAGACGGCCGACGAGGGACTGGTAACATCGTTCCGCGCTCGCGCCGAGGGTGAGTCGAGAGATTCCAAAATACACTGCCATTCAATTAGATGCTCGATTAATTAATCGTCTCGCGGGGGGAGGACTAGAGAGCGCGCGCATCGCTGCGGTCAAGACATTCGTAATTCCGCGCCGAGCGCGAGCAGTCAAAATCTCCGGGATCCTCTCTCGGTTCAATGCGCCTGGATATACCCAGGCTAAAGGTGTATAATTCTCGGGTCTCTAGCTGCGATCGGGGTATGGCATTAAACTTGGATTTGCATAACCTGAGATGCTAACTGTGCGCCGCTGTTGGGTTTGGAGCGTGGGGGGTTGCGAGGGTTGGTGATGTAGGTGGGGTTTTAAATTTTAATTTAATTATAGTTAATTTAAATAGTGGGGAGATTTTGTTTAGGGAGTTTGGGTTTGCGATGGGAGTTTGTTCTTATTTGATCGTTTTGTTATGCTAGAATATTTTTTGGAATTTTTCTGTAAATGATATTTGGTCTGCTGTATCTAAAATTTGAATATGACCCATTTTTCACGAAGCAATTAATAACTTTGGTTTATTCTGTACGAATTAGCGGTCTGACTTTATGCAAAAAACTACATTTCCAAAATGAAGTTCCAAAACCATTGTGAAAATCGATTTTTCATGATTTATTGAATATTATTTGAATTCAAAGATTGATTTTTTATTAACATTTATATAATAATAACATATATTACCACAAATAACTTATTATTTACATAAAAAGAAAGTTGCGTTTGAAAAATAATATAGCTTTTATTAAATATAAATTTCTGTAGAAAATAGATATTTTTTTAAAAATTTACAACGAATCAAGCAATCGAAAATTAGATTGTTAACTTCTCTTGTTAAGAAAAAAAATTTGTCAAAATTTCATCAAAATCTATCGAAAAATTTTCGAGAAAACTAATAATATTTTCAACAGATATAATCGTAAATACACACACATGCTTTGGGAAGTAAGAAATATGACCAATAAAATTTAATTTTGAGGTATTACATTTTTTGCTGTGGAGAAAATCTAAGTCACTCCCTTATATAGGTCATACCAAAAAATAAATAAATAAAAGCTACGGTATCTAATCTTTTCGAAAAATTTATTTTTTTTTATCTTTCCATTTCCAAAATCTATGAGAAGAATTTTTATATAGCAAAGGTTTTTAATTTAAAAAAGAAATAAATATTATTGTGGGTTCGTTGTGTGTACAAAACAAGAGTCTGTTAAAAAAGGCAAGTTTAAAAATATGATGTGATCATGTCAAAATGCTTCAAATGTCAGGTTTACTTATTTATTTAATGGAATATTTAAGAACATTCTATGATAGTTGATATTATAATGTTGTTTAGTTGTCAGTCAATTAAATTTCTAAAAGTAACATGTCAAGGATTAAAAAAATTATATTTAAGATTATCTTTAATAAAAGAATGAGTTTTTAAGCTGTTTTAACAAACTTTGTCTTTCTATATATAAATTACATAATTTGAACAATATCCTATTTCAATTCAAATAATGAATGTAACAACCCTCATATTTCATTAAATTTTCATTCTCAAATAAATTTACTAAGTTTCAAAGAGCACATATTAATGACAAGGTAAATTAATAAACTGTTATTTCGAACGGCACAAAATTACAAATATCCTAAATTAGTACATATTAATTAATTCTATTTTAATATGAAGAAACTTTTGATTACTAAAGGTAAGAAATTATTAACAAATTAATTTCATAATTTGTACATACATATTGTTTCGAATTATTTTTTAATTTTGCAACGTTTTGGCAAATTAAATGCAAATTATTATTTTGTTTATTTACGTTTATAGATGTATAAACTCCATATTCAAAAGGCTACTTCATAGAAAATTAAATTAATAATAGTACATCGTGCATCAATGGCTTAAAATGGACTTTTTTCGCCAGCATATTACGAATTGAAAATAAGTACTGCAACCCCAAAAGGGTAAAAAATGTGCACACCATTTTGCATGTATTGATTTATGCATATTTTTTATGTTTAAAAAGATTGAATCACTATCTTTTCCGAGTATCGAATACAATTTTTTTTGTACGACTTGTATAAAACTCGTTAGAATCAAATGTTTATTTATGATTAAACCGCCGCAAAAATGAATCCCGCTAATACTTTACAACGATACATGGTACGGATATTTTCCAACAAGTGTGACTATTTGGAGAGGAGCTGAAAATTTTTATGATATTTAAACATAATTATTATTTACAAAAATAATTTAACTATTGTAATAATTGTTTGGAGTGATAATGCATTCATTTATCTCTATCATCAATCATAAATTTAAATATAATAATATAGAGAATGAACATAGGTCTAAAATTTCTAAATTAATATACGGTTAATAAATTCATATTTAAGTAAAAGATAATACTGCAATCTTACCATGTTCCATCTTCTACCTGGATTATTGATTTAAATAATTATGTAAAAAAAATTGTCATTATCTTGTAATAAAAAAATTATTTTTAAGGGAACGTAAAACGGCCTTAAATCAACTCCATCTCAAAGATCTGCAGTTTATTCACGCATTTCGTCAAAAGGGTTCCTCTCTTTAAAAATTCCTTTGTCTTTCAGGAGAGGGACTCCTAGGTGAAGCTTAATTATTTCCTTTTTCTGTGGGTCGTGTGCGGGAAATTCTCGCCGTCGTCGCGAGGGAAGGCTGCCCGTCATTTTGAAAGAGCGCGTCGAGGATTTCCGGAACAATGCTGCGCGCGAGCCTGATAAATGACGGGAAATCGAAGAGAAGAGGGAGACGGAGAAGGAGAAAGAGAGAGAGAGAGAGAGGAGAGAGAGAGAGAGAGAGAGAGAACGAGAAGCAAAGAGCCTATATCTCTCCATTCGACGATTAATTGTTACGCGAGAAAGCGTTCGTTGGCTCTAAAAGTTTAATTGAGCGTGAGTAATATTCGTAGAGAATTTCCATACGGTGCGGTGGCTTTATTCGCAGAGAGACGCGAGCGCGCAGCTGAATGCCGAAATCGCCTTTTAATCGTCCTTCCCTCTGTGCTCGTGCGCGAGTAGCAGGCGTCGTTTTCTTGGATTTCTTCTTTCTCTCCCGTGACGACTGAGTGTGGAAGGATAAAGGAGCGAAAAATCATCTTCGAAAGACGTAAAACTCTTCGAGACAAAAGGCGTCCGAGCTGAATGCTAGAAAGATGATCGCAGAGCCTTAATTGCCGCGAGAGGAAATCAAAAGTCGAGAAGAGGAAATTTCTGGAAAATTCAATTATATATTTTACGTCTTCAAAGTTTTTAATACATACTTAATATTTCATACAAAATTAAAATCGAAGCTCTGTCATTTCAACGTTGATTCACCCTCCTTGTCCCCCATTTAAAACAATTAACGTAGTAATTACTGGTCAAAAATATTTTGCTTTGCTAAATTTTTAGCAGATAAGATTAAAAATTGTTTTGACATTATAAAACAAAACGTGCAACAGTCACTTTACACTAGTTTTGTACTAAGCTCAACCAACTTCGACCACTGACATCGGTACCCGCCGGCAAGCGAATTTGCACCAATCGCATTGTTTTATTTCCTTCTCCAATGATTTCTTTAATATCGGTTCCTGAAGGCAGGACAATAGTGTTGCCGTCTTCGTCCTGGTAGCCGTAAACTTCTTCGATGCTTTCGGTTTCTTCTGTTTTACATTCCATAACTTCGGATTCCTCGAAAGACATCTAAAATTATTTCAATATATATTATGTAGAATTGCAAATAGGTGTTATGTTATTTTTAATCGTTATTAATGCTTAATAGAATTAATTTAACTTTGTATTTGCCAAAGAAAATAATCATAATTATTTCATTTTTTTCATTAAATTGAAGATAAAACTTATTAAAATTAAAATTTATTATCTAATTGGAAATGACAATAAACTTAAATTACTTATTTAATAGATAACAAAATATTTTTACAAACCTGCAGTTGATCAACTTCTTCAGTACTTAAATGGTCATCTGCAAGACTAATAACGTTTTGCTGTTCTCCATCTTGAATTATTACATGATCTTTAAGTTCTGCAACAATAAGCTGGGTACTTTCATTTAACTGAAAAATAATAAAAATATGTTATTAGAAATTAGATTAATTAATTTAAGGTAAACATAATACTTTTCAGATTACATATAATAGATTAAAATTTTTTAACTAGAATACGAAAATAATTTATATTTATTTATATTTAATTCTTCTACCAAATGAAAAATGATAATTTTTACTATTTTTTATTACTGTTTTGCATGAAAAATCTTTTTTAGATATATTATTTTGTTTATTTGAAAATATACAAATTTGTAAAAAACAAAAATAAACTTACTTCTTCTGCACCTTCCATAACTAAATGAACTCGTGAGGAAGGATCTTGAATAATGACATCTTCTTCAGTAGTAGTAGTTAGTCTTGGTTGATTAACTACAATGGTGTCATTTAAGTGGCCCTAAAATGAAATAATTATTTTACTAAGATATCTGACAACAAAAAGAAAACAAAATTATTAAAAAAATTACCTGTGTTTGCATATGGGCGTAAAGTAGAGGTTTACGCATAAATCCCATTCCACAAACTAAACATTCATAAGGCTTCTTATCACTGTGAATAAATCTATGCGCATTACGATTATCTCTACTATTAAAAGCTTTACCACAAACCTGATATAATAAGAATTATTAGTTCGAAAGTATATAACAAAAATTTTGAGAACTCGTCATTAAGTTAATTACCTCGCATAAATAAGGTTTCTCTCCTGTGTGTATTCGCATGTGCTTTTTAAAATGTTCTGGATAAACAAATGTTGCTGTACACGTTTCGCACTTGTAAGGACGCTCTCCAGTGTGAGCTGCTTTAATATGATAATCTAACAATCTTCTTCTTTTAAAACCTTTGCCACAATCATCGCACTTATATCTTTTATCATTATAATGAGTTGCACGTTTATGTGATTGTAAGTTTGATCTTTGACTGCAATAATTAATTAGTATATTTCAATGAAAACAAGAGATGAGGATAAACAATTACAAATATATTTAACTTTAAAGATTATTACTAACCTGAATGTAGCTCCACAAAATTCACATTGATAAGGTTTCTCGCCTGTATGTGTTCTTTCGTGGTCTCGGATCTCAGCCTTACGTGCAAAAGCCTTACCACAAACTCGACAAATATATGGTTTGTATCCAGTATGGACAATATTATGAACTTCTAAATTATGGGCAGAACCAAATGCTTTTCCTAATACGAAAAACAAAGAATTAATAAATGTTTTCTACTAACTCAATTATGCAAATTCTGATATTTACCACATTGATGACACACATGTTCTTTAACTCCGTTGTGTGTCTTTATGTGCTGTGTTAAATTCTGTTGACTAAGAAAAGTTTTGTTGCATTGAGTACACTCAAAAGGCCTAGGCCGAACTTCATGAGTTTTAGCATGTGCTCGATGAGTATACTTTGATGCAAAATCTTTACCACACACTTCACAAATGTATGGTCTATTTCCAGTGTGGGTATTAGTGTGTTCTTCAAGCAAATTCTTTGAACTGTAGCGTTTACCACAAGACTCACATGACCAAGACTTTACTTGGGGATAATGAATACGTTTATGAATACGGAATAATCGTAAATTATTGAATATCCTATTACAAACTTCACACTGAAAATCGCCTTCCTCTTTTGCTACATGATCATCTAAATGATGAGATAGTTCAGTTCTTTTTTTAAAATAATCACCACAAATATCGCAGATGTATACACGAGCATCGTGTTCATCTTTCAGGTGAGCAATTATACCTTTGGCATCTTTACTTTCCCTGTTCTCTTCTGGGCAGAGGACACATATGTAATTGGGACCATCTTTCTCAATTACCTAAAAATAAGAATATTATACGAATAAAATATATTGTTATAATTCTATTGTATAAACACTGATTTATATTTTATTTTAAGTTTCACCTCATCTGGAGAATCACTTTTTCCTTTTTGTTTTTTTGTATTTTTCTTTTCTATAATTATTTCTTCTATTTCACTTTTAGATACATTTATTTCTTCAGAATCATGAATACTATCATTATCAATATGATCATCCTGAATTTCATGTTCTTCGGAGATATCATCTATTATATCTTCATCTGTTTTAATTTGACTTATGGCTATTTCTTCAGGCTTGAATGGAAAAAAGTATAAATTAGTTTTTTCAATATTTTTTAACTAATACTTATTTGTTTTAAGTAACTTACTTGAATTAGAACAGGTGCTTCAGAAATAGTGACTTTTTTTGTTTTACTTCTAGTTTCTTTAGCTTTTCCTGTATTCTTAGCTAAGATTACAAACTCTACATTTTCTGAATTATCAATATAATCATGATCATTATATTCATCTCCATTTACATTTGTTTCGGATAGTTTTGTTGTAGTTTTTTTGTATAAATTACATATTTCTTTTTTAATTTCTTCTAATTTACTTTCTAATTCGTCAGCCTATAAATGTAGAAAAATATTAATTATTTCAGTATAAGATAAGTAGATAAAACATTATACTTTAATAAATTAAAATATACCTCATTAACAAGTTTGTAACACTTTTTACAAATTATTGATGAATGTGCATTTTCTTTCTTGATAGTCGTTTGCAAAGTGGAACAAATTACATCAATTATAGGTTTCTCTGAGTTTGTTACAGCAGTATCTCCAAAAATGCTTATGGAGTTCCTTACTGACACTCCTACTTTGTTATTACAAAGTAAGCAATGTGTACTGTCTTTATCTGAATCTGCCGTCATTTTAGCTGCCTTTATGGGCTCTAAAAATATAATTAAGTAATGTTTAGTTACTGATAAGCTATCAATACTAGAAAAAATATAAATGAGAAAGAAAAGCTTAAGAAAACAATTTACACTATTTAAATATAACATTTTAAAACATATTGTACACTTTACAACTCTGTTTTAACAAGAAACCACAAATGATTTTTCAACTAAAAAGGACGCCAGCTGTAAACAAAAAACAGCAAAAAATAAACCCAAAATCATCTCTAAACCCCCAAACCCAAACCCCAAAAAAATCCACAAAAAAATTACTTCTCCAGCCCCTCAGCTCCGCCTCCCAGAAGCCTCAATCCACCCAAACCCGCCTCCGGCAAACGCATGTCCCTCAACAACCCGGCTCGCTCGCGCTCCAAAAAACAACCTCCGAAAATCCAACAAGTGAGCACCGAGATACACTCAGCTACTGTGCGCGCAACCCGTAATCTAGGTTATGTTCCTCGCCAGCCGCGCGAGGAACGCCCGCTAATTACGTAAGCCACGTGCCCGTTCCCCACGTCTCCTGCAGCCAGCTCATCCCCAAAGCTAATTTTCGAAGTAGCCCGCGCAAAAGGTGCACTCAACCGCGCGCCAGAGAGCTAAATTCCGCGCACACACGCACATCACTATATATATGTATATACGACCGTTGCGTTATATGCAGCGACGGCCGCGTCCGCCGCCACCTCGAGCAACGTCCTCGAGCTCGCGACTTTCCGTTCCCCATCGCTTTAACAATGTCCCAGTGAGCTCCAGGAGGCGAGTGTCGCCCGAGCAGAAAAGACAATTGAAAATATAAATATAATGAGTAGAGAGAGAGAGAGAGAGAAAAGTTGCCAGCACTGACTTGGACTTTTCGTGTCGACGGTCCGGACGATTGGCAAGGCAGCGAGACGCCATTCACGTTCCTCTTCTCACGCGCAGCGTTGTCGTAGTCGTGTATAGTACAGAGCTGATGCCTCCCCGCCGCGCGCGCGCTGCACTCTCTCTCTTTGGCTGCGGCATTCTACTCCTTCGATTTCTGCCCCCCTCCCCCCTTCCTCATGCGTGCGTCGCTGATGTCTGTGCGGCTGTATTTGCGGGCTTTGACGATGTGTGTGTGTGGATCGTTTTTTGTTGAGTGTGCTTGGGAGATGCGGAGAGAGGAAGTAAAAAAAGGAGAATTTCGGGAATTTGGGGGTTGCTGTGCGTGGAAGTTTTGTGGGCGAAAATAGACTGATTGATTTATGCGTCTGGCTTGGATGTTTGGAACGAAAAGGATTTTTAGATGGATTAATAAATATTATAAAAATTATGAAGTAGATTGTGTTTGTTGCATTTTTCAATTGTTTAAAGTTGCTGAATCTTGATGTTGCGTTAATAAAAATTGATTTCTCTGTTATTCTTGTAATTTTGTATTCTTATATTGATAGTATAAAAATATTTATTAAGATATTTCGTATAAAAAAAAGTAAAACAATTTTTAAAAAGAAAAAATTTGGCGCCCATCCTCGCAAACTACTTCTACCATCTACGGATAAAAAAACCACCAAACTACCCATCCGTCGATAAAGCAAACCTTCTTCTTATCTCTTATCAATCCTCTCTCTCGCGGCATATACACACAAGGTCAGGCTAGGTCTAAAAGGCCTCAGGCGCGCATGGATATCGCCTGTCCTCGTCATTACGTTTTCGGGGAGCGCGCATACAGACGTCAAGAGAAAAAATCGCTCTCCCGCGCACCGATAACGCAAGTATTTTGTGCGTCCCCGAAAAAAAAAAGAGTCACGCACAACAAGTGGGAGCAAAGTTCAGCCGCCGTGTGAGCAAATGTTTTTCCTGGCTATGTGCTTCCTCGTTTAGTGTCTGCTACTCAGCGGGAGTGTAGTGAGCTGCGTGTCTCTGTTTTTGCGAGGAGCCAGGAAAACACCCTGCGCGCAGCTGTATATAAGGAAGAAGCCAAGCTCCGGCGCAAATGACTGAAAATGTATTCGAAAAGACGACGGGCAGCGCTAACAGATATGGCCCGCTTGTCGGAGCGATCGACGAGGGCACGAGCAGCGTTAGATTTTTGGTAATGGGGTTTTTTTTCGGAGGTTTTATTTTTGGGTAACGTGTCAAGTTTGACACTTTGGGGCTTATGTAATATTATTAATTATTAAATTATGTAAGTTGCGGGCGAGGAAGGATTAGGATTTTGTTACATAAGTCGAGACAAGGAGAATTCAATAGTAGGAAACAGTGGTTTTACTTGTTTATGCTAAAGAGTTTTTAATTGTTTGCATGAGTGTTCTAAAATAAACTGATTTTGAAATCTCAGCAAGAGCTTGGTCAGATTTCAGCATTTTGTTTATTATTGAATCAGATTTAATGATTGCATTTGTAATGAAGAAAGAAAATGTTTCCAATCATTAAAATGTTTGTTGTATATAGGTGTTTGCAGCAAATACTGCAGAGGTGTTGACATATCATCAAAAAGAGCTGAAAGTCTCTTATCCTCAGGAAGGATGGGTTGAGCAAGATCCAATGGAAATACTCGATGCAGTTTATGAATGTTTGAATAAAACAGTAGAAAACTTAAAACAATTAGCAATTAATCCAGCCGATATTGTGGCTGTAGGTATTACAAATCAAAGAGAAACAACAATTGTTTGGGACACTCAAACTGGAAAACCTTTATATAACGCTATAGGTAATTTGATACTTGATCAATAATTTCAGTATTTTATTAATAATAATTTTTCTATAAGATTAAAAAGAAATAATATTAATTGAAATGTATTTAAATTGTAGTATGGATGGATATGCGAACTACTACTATTATAGATGAACTTTTAAAGAAAGTCCGTAATCAGAACAAAGATTATCTAAAATCACTGTGTGGTTTACCAATCAGTCCTTATTTTAGTGCTTTAAAATTAAAGTGGCTTATGAATAATGTAAATGATGTACAGGAAGCAATCAAAGATAATCGATGTATGTTTGGAACTGTTGATTCATGGCTTATATGGGTAAAATTTTTGTTGAATAATTGTATAAACATTTATAAAGAATATAATAATATAAAATATATTGACATATACTTTTTTAGAATCTAACAGGAGGAGCCAAGGGTGGAGTGCACTGCACAGATGTAACAAATGCTTCCAGAACAATGTTAATGAATATAGTTAATTTAAAGTGGGATCCATATTTATTGTCATTTTTTGGAATTCCAGAAGACATACTGCCACAGATTCGTAGTTCATCTGAAATTTATGGCAATATCGTTGATGGTGTCTTGCAAGGAATTCCAATATCTGGTGTAAGATGAAAATTTGTTTAATTGTCATAAATTAATATATGAATAGTTTGTTATAAAAGTATTATTAATAAACAATAGTGTATCTTTATGTGTGGATAGAAATATTAAATTTATTTCTGATAAGTCATCTATTCATATGTTGATTTATGTTATAAAAATATTCAAATATTGAGAAATTTTAAACATTTTCTTTTAACTTTTTCAGTGTTTAGGAGATCAACAAGCAGCTCTTGTTGGACAAATGTGCTTTCAACATGGTCAGGCAAAAAGTACTTATGGAACTGGATGTTTTCTTTTATATAATACAGGAACAAAGGTAAAATTAAAATCCATAATTTTTGAAATCGACTAAAAATAATAAAATTTTTTTTATAAAATACTCTATGTGTGCAGATTGTTGATTCAGCTCATGGATTACTAACAACTGTTGGCTATCAATTTGGACCAAAAGCAGACCCTGTATATGCACTTGAAGGTTCTATTGCTATGGCTGGGGCTATAGTTAAATGGTTAAAAGATAATCTGCAAGTAATTGAAGATGTACAAGAAACTGAAGCTATTGCTGAAAAACTAACCAATGACAACAGAATCATTTTTGTACCTGCTTTCTCAGGACTTTATGCTCCTTACTGGCGAAAAGACGCACGAAGGTATTTTCAGTTTTTACACTTAATCTTTTGTTTATTATGAGAAAATTCTAAATTTTTTATTGCTCTATTACAGTGTGATTTGTGGAATTACGGAAGATATTAATTATGGTCATATAGTAAAAGCAGCTTTACAATCTGTTTGTTTTCAAACAAGAGATATTCTTGAAGCTATGAAAGAAGACACAGGAATATCTTTAACAAAATTATTAGTTGATGGAGCCATGACAAGTAATAATTTACTTATGCAGATGCAAGCTGATATATGTGGTGTTCCAGTAGGTTAGTTCAATTTATGTTTAGATTCAGTATAGGACATATTTATACTTATAAAGACAAAATAAAATAACTGGCAGATATCCAGCAATAGCTGTATCTATATTGTCTTGCTATTGCCAATGTTTCAGTCAAATTAAGTTGTATGTGATAATTAATGTTTCATTTGATCTTTTTAACCTTCAAAGTATCACGTGATAAAAAACTTTGGCAACAATTAACTTTATTGTCTTTTATTGTCTAGTGTCAGGCGTTAAATTAAAAACTTAAAAAAAATTTTTGTATTATTGCAGTTAGACCAGTAATGTGTGAAATAACAGCACTTGGAGTAGCGATTGCAGCTGGCTGCGCAGAAGGTATAAAAAAGTGGGATATTAATGTTGGTACTAACGTTCCAAGTGATACTTTTACTCCGTCGATTACAGAAAACGGTAAAAATTTATAAATACTGTTTTTGTTATTATCTATTATTACATCGTTTATATTTAATATTATTAACAATTTTCAGAAAGAGATATACTTTATTCAGAATGGAAGAAGGGTATCGAACGTAGCCTTGATTGGGAGACTGACGCAGCGTCTGGTATGTATGATTAAGATGGTAAAAATAATTGTTAATTTCGGTTTACAAAATAACAACTCTCTTTCTAGAGGAAGAGGAGGACATCAATAAGATGACAGCATCTGGTTTATTTATGTTTGGCACTTTATTATTACTCTTGTTTGCGAAATATCGATCGTGAACTCCTCATGCTATTGCATAGAAAATATAGACGGAAAATTATTCCAGGCATTATAGAACTTCGTCAAAGTTCTGCTCCTAATCATTGCATTTAGCCATAGAAAAGTAAACGACTTACGGGTATGGACAGAAAGAAAATCGCACACATTGTAAATACAGCTCTTAATTATTTTTTCTAGCGAGGATTAGAAAATAAGTTATACATGCTACGAATATTAGCTAATTAGATTTAATGAATCTATTTTATTTTATGTTTATTTATTTGTAATGAAACCGTTTTTTTATAGTTATATATTTTTAAGAGCTTTAGTCATAAAAACACTACCCAGCTTCCTATGCAGTACTTAACTAAGATTTTTAATGCTACCGTGAATCAGGACTTGATTAGATTACATTACTTGTTTACGTAGGTGAATAGTCATCAAGTACTTTGACGTCTCCCATGCATAAAGTCTATTTTAAATCTCTCATGCATAAATGTCTATTTTTGTTTTACAAGTACGCGAAGGCTATTTTAAAATGGTCATATATAAAAATCAATTATCAACTGAATAAGTGAGAAAAACTTTAACAAGGCCTATCATTAGAATAAATAATTTAATCTTACAAAAAGGGGCTAATGGAATTTTAATAGGGTTGTATTTTGTATTTTGTAACTCATATAACATATATAATCAAATGTTAAGATCGGAACTTTTGTAATAAATTTTTGTGAAGGGGAATTTTGGAATAGCCTTGGCATATTAGTAAAACGAGATAGACCTTTGTGCATAAGAAATGTAATGTTATTATTTACATAACCGTGGAATTGATTAACTTGTTGATATTTTATTAAATTATACAAAATTTAAACAAACTTGGGTAATTATTTAATTTTTTGATTCTCCAGAATTAAAAATAGTGTACATAGTACGATGGTAATAAAGCATGATACCCAAGACCAATTTTTGTATCTTGTAAAAGAGATGTATATTTAAAGTGCCAGATAGCGTCAGTGTTATTATTGTTAAAAATAAATAAAATACATTTTTTTAAATATATAAGCGTATTTTTTATGACTGTTTCAAATTGCATGTATAATTATTCCTATTTTTATTTCTTTTTATTTTTTCCTCTTTTTTTTCATTATAATTTATTGAAATTTACTGATAATTTAGATTAGTTTTTTTCAATGCTGATTATTCTGTTTTATCAGTTTTTTTTTGTTCTTCACTATGAGTTTTCTTGGCTTTGTCGGATATTTTTCGTGGTACAAATTTCGGAATCGATTTAACAGCATTCGACGATTCTCCCTGTAATAACGCACAAAGATTAATAATCAAATCATAGTAAAAATAATAAAAATAAAAATATTGAAAAATACGTAGATTATTTTATCTAATTTATGAACTGAGAAGGCAATTATATTAATTATTTTTTCAAAATTTTGATTCTATTAATCGAATGTTATCGTGATTCTATTAATTAAAGTTATAAAAAACATGATTTTTCTCGAAAACTCTTGAACTAATAAAATGAAATCACTAGAAAAACGAGTATTTATCTAAATATTAATCTTTTATTAAAACTTCAGTAGAAATATATTCATCAAAACAAAAATTTAAGAAAAATTTTAATTTCTTATTTTAAATCATTTGCGCAGTAAGAAAACTATATAGACCCACAACTCATGTCCTACATTCCGACTCATTGAAAATTCCACCCCTTCGACCCCAACCCACTTCCAAAAACCCAAAAAAATCCTCCCCTTTTAATTATCCCACTGACGGAAATCGAATTTGTAAATAACTGAAAATAATGAAAAATAACGGGAAATAACTACACGGTTAAAAATTGTTCGTACTTCGTAAATCGTCAAAATTTACGTAAATTTTACGTATATAAATAACGTAATAA
>UELX01001611.1:0-41104 GCA_900480035.1 Eupelmus urozonus | reverse complement strand
TAGTAGCACCAAAAATATGTATTAATATTTGTACTAAGGTGTGCAATAAATGAACTAACTATAACTATAACTATATACACGCATCATTTTATCAAAATCAACTATAACCGACCGCAGGTGAGACGACTATATATCATCAGCCAGAATACTAATCTACAACTACCTACCTTACCAACCGCGTCGCCACGCGTCTGCGCGCTCCTCACTCTCCCGTCTGCTCAGTCTCGCTTATATTAGTCAACAAAAACACGCAGTACATCAGCGTTTGGCCCGCGCGCTACGTCAAGCCGTAATCCATATCTCTCTTTCGTCAGCGACGCACATCGGGAAAAGGGGATAAGCGCGCAATAATAAAGAACGCGTTCCTCGGGAATTCGCGTGGGAGCGTGAGTGCGCACAAAGACAGGCGCGCGCGCTCCTCCGTCACCTAACCTCGATAGCGAGAATAATCAGAGCGCGAGAGCTGCTGCTTTATATACAGTCTACGTAACGGAGCCTCGTCATCGTGCTGGGTTAAAGTTCGCGTGCTTTCCGATGCGCGCTTTTATCGTCGAGATAAAATAGCGTTTTTCCCGCGCGGTAGACGCTGAGAGGATGTCAGTGGCTTCTTACGTAATGCGGAACCAGGGTGAGCACGAGAGGCCTACGAGTCTGGCAATGCTGCTCGCCGAGGAGGGACGCTAAGTAAGTGGCTGTTGGTGCTGATGGTGATGGTGGTTTTTGGTTGGGAGTGGGTGTTGGGATGAGATTGTTTACTGGCTCGGATGCTGGTTGACGAGTGTATAACTCTAGTTTTTGGTGACAGTTGTGCGGATAGGCTTCTAGTGTTGTGATATACAGAAAAAGCAGAAAGTGTTTTCAGGGTCAGGTTGTTAACTTGAAATTCAGTTGATTAGAAATTCAATTTTTAATGTATGCATGCTCATAAAGTATTGTTCTTAGGTGAATCGTTTAAAGTTTGTTGAGTCAGCTAAATTTGTTATTTATCTATTTGGAGTATGAATCTGCGGATAAATTTATAGCTTCATCTTTGATAATCGTACGTGACTGATAAGTAGAAGACATTATTTGATATGATAATCAGTAAACTTTTGGAAACATTGAAAATATCAATGAATTTTTTTTATATTGATATTTATATTACAGGTTTTTAGTTTATTTAATCTATTTATTTTTAATGGAAGATTTATTGATAGTGAAAAAAAATTAACAAATAAAAGATTATATAGGAAGTAGGTTACGTTACCATTGTTTACTTTCCATATCTTATCTACAGTTTTAATATTTGGAAGTAAAAGGATTACAATGATTATCTACCCTCACAGACAACTTGATATCTTTGTTTATTCATTGCCACTATAATTACTATTAACCATTAATCCATAATTAATTTTCAATTTTATAATTTAAGTCTAGCAGTAAAATTTAAACTGACTAAAAATATTCAGAACAAAAATCAAAGAGCCATAATTTCCAAAGCAAAATCTATCTGTTAATCAACTAATTTAATTCTCATTAATTCTCTACACTGAATCATTCAACGAACCCACCTAGAGATAACAAACCGATCCAATGTCTTCACATACCTCAAGTGTAATCCAACACCACCGATAAAATTCCTACACTCGGCTAAACTAACTATCTCCTCTATACTTCCAGCAGACTCGTCAATCAGCGCTTGGCGAAACATGAGGACGTCGCCTCGGCCAGACTCGCCCTTGACGCTTCTGTCCAGCACCTCATCATCATCCAGTCGACCGATTCGAAGCCGTCAAGATGAACTCGCTGCTTCGCACCGTCAACTCCATGTCGAATCGTCGGCACATGCTGGTGCGAGAGTCGCTCCAGCAGCAGCTGAACACAACCGTCATCGAGATGCAAAGCGCGCCTGGTGTCCTCGAGGGCAACCCCGTGGAGATCTGCGACGAGGCGCTCGCCATGTGCTCGGCGCTCGAGGCCATATTTCTGCATGGTTTGAAAGATAGCCTGCTGAATCGCGTGACGGAGGCACTCAGCGGGCCGGATTACGACGCGATGCCCCAGCCGAGCTTCTGGGGACCGTTGCTCGTCTTCTCGCACAGGGGCATCATCGATCAGATACAGTCGCTCAGTCAGGTGGGAGATTTATGTGGGTGATTGACGTTAGGCTCTGGTGAATATAAGGGATGCTTTTTTGAAAAGTTATTCGGTAGACGATCAGTTTTTAGAATGTAGTGAAATAATTGAAAGTGCAATGAAAGAGCTTTCATTGTTTACAAAAGATTAAAAATTATCTAGTATAAATTAAATTTTTTTTCTAATCAAGTATGCCTTAATGTACTGATGGAGAGTTTAATTGTGCACATATAAAAAAAAATTATATTACATTAATTTAATGAAATATGCTAAATGATTCATTTTTTGATGATGGTTTTTATCTTTTGTCACGAATTATTCATGTGTTAAATTTATACTATAATCAGTTTCAAGAAATACTTGTATAAAAAGTGATTCATAAAAAAGTTCATAAGTTAATTACACAATTCAATTAAAAAAATTAATTCCAAAATTCAATTTACATAAGAAGGTAAAACTAGTTTTTAAAAGAAATAAATATTTACATTTATAAATGCTAAAATATTAATACATTCTTTATTATTCAATTGATTATTACTTTTCTAAGTGGAAATTTTCATCAACTTATTTGTAATGTGGCAGTTTTTTTTTTTTTTTAAACGTCAATAATTAAAATTATTTATTAGCAATTTAAAAACTCAAAAAATTAAAAATTACTGAAAATGAATAATTGTTTCCTACTTGTAACTTTCAGCTAACGACCGAGGTAGGCTACTGCCGTGCCTGGATCCGTCTGGCCCTTAACGAAGGTCTGCTGTCTAGCTACCTGGCATCGATCCGCCGCGAAAACTCGGCTCTCAAGCCTTACTACAACCGAGCTGCCTTCATCCGCGACGCTGACCTGGTCGAAGTTGCCCAGCGCCTCATCGAAAGCATCGATTACATCCGTTTTGATCTGGCCTCAAACTCGAGCTTGCTTAACTTCTGGTCAAGTACGCCTCTGCTAATGGCAGCTATCTGGTCCCCGCCGATGAAGTCTTGTCCGGTATTCAGCGCAGTCGACATCGCCAAGACGATAAACAGCGAGCGCGCCGTGGAGGATGGTAACTACGACGAGATCGAGACGGCAAGCTCGATCGGTAGTCTCAGCTCCTTCAACTCGTCCTCGCAGAACAATCTGAGCGGGTACTCCGAGGATGAGGCGCTCCGGATTATCTTGGCGAAGAAGACGCGGCCCCAGACGGAGACACCGGCGACACAGATAGATGAGAAACCGACCTTCTCGCTGGCCTCGCCGCGAGCCAGGAGACGCGCTAATAAGGAGCAGAACGGAAAGACGGCGGAGACGACGCCAGAGGCATCTAAGAACGACTCGCCGGTCTCGAAGACTAAGGAAGCAAAAGTAAATGACGCAGCAGTAGTCGAAGATAAGTCTGATCAAAAAGAGATTGAAGAAAGTAAGGCCAAGTCCGACGCGTCGGCGACGGTTGGCAACTCGCTGATCGGTAAGCTCGGCTGGTCAACGTCCTACGAAGACTGCGAGTCGTCCATGACATCGTCGATGGTGTCGAGGAACTCGGCGACGGACGCGCCACAAACGCCTGGCGAGAATCCGACTTATGACGCCTTGCTTAAGAGTTACCATACCGGAAATTACAAATCACCAAACCTGGAGGAGCTGTTGGAGAAGTATCCGGCGTACGAACCCGCTTCAGCGTCAGTCGCGGTGGTGGACACGGCGGAGCCACACGAGCGGCGTAGCTTTGATGAGCAGCTTGGCAGACTAGCGCGCGAGAAGGGCCTGGACCTGCAAAATTACAACTGCCTGGATTGCGGTCAACCGATTGGTCTGACCTTCGCTAAGGCTAACGTTTGCTGTTTTTCCGGCGACTACTTTTGCTGCAACTGCATGGCCACCGAGGAGCATATAATACCATCGCGTGTCGTTCATAATTGGGATCTAAAACGCTATCCGGTTTGTCTGAAAGCTGCTAAGTATCTCAATGAATGTACAACCTTGTTGGATTTGAAAATCCTCAATCCGCGGATTTACACGGCGGTGGACGCGATGGCACAGCTGCAAACGCTGAGGGTTCAGTTAAATCTGTTGAGGGCGTATCTGTTCACCTGCAGAGAACCGATCATAGAATCGCTGCAGAAAAAGGTTGCCCCGAGAGATTATCTGTACGAGCACGTTCATCAGTATTCCGTATCAGACTTGTTAGACATACCCAATGGTACTTTGGCCCAGCAGCTCCAGAAGGTTGTCGAGTTCGCAAAAAATCACGTGATGAACTGCTGGCTCTGCAGTCAGAAGGGCTTCATCTGCGAGGTCTGCGCCAATCCTAAGGTGATCTACCCCTTCGATATGCAGTCCACCTACCGCGTAAGTATTTTACACACTAATTTGAAAAATGTAGAAATTGTGTTATTTATTGGGTATAAAAGGCACGTAAATAATATAAAACTTGATTAGAAAACACAAAAAATAATCATGCAATGTAAAACATGATTAGAAAAACAAAATATAATTTTGGGAAAGTTTTAGTGTTAATTTTTTAAAATTTGAATCATAGCTATATTTGTTATTTATAAAATATTATAATTTTTATTAGTATCTTGATGCGGGTCAGCAGGGGTTTTCTCCTGACAGACGTCCGAAACCTCGGCTAGATGAATAAAAAAATTAGCAAAAAAATTGGATTGATTGTGCGACTATTCATTTCAACATTCCCAAAATTTACAACTACAATTAGAACCATTTCAAGACAAAATATAATTGTTTAATTAAAACTTTGAATGATAGCACATACTTAGATTAAAAAATCATAACTAGTTAATAATTAATTTTTAATAATTTTTCAGTGCAATGCATGCAATGCCGTTTACCATTCGGATTGTTTGAATGCAAGTAAGCCTTGTCCAAAATGTGAACGTAGACGCAAACGGATGGATTTACCCTTGTTAGATGTGGCTAATGCTGATCACTTGAATGAATCAATGTCACCACCAATCGCTACGTCTTAAGAAGCAACACGACACATGTCAATACAATAACAGTATTTAAAAAAAAAAATTGTTAACAATGTACAGATGTATAAAGATCATTTATCATTTCTATTCTTAGTGTTAAGCTGCTTGTTGATGCAAGCAAATTTGGTTTCAGTGTCAAAGTACACTAATAACTACTAGCAATACACTTCTATGCATTGCGAACAATACAAAAGAAGTGCGTTTAAGATATTATGATTTACGCTTTGACTCTAATTGAAAAGAAAAACAATAACACTTGTGATAAAAAAAATCTTAGTTTATGGAGATGGATCGATTTTTTTATGGATTAACTTTGTATAATAATAGTTATATTTATTTCAATTTTATGTACAAAAGTAATAAAATAGACACGGCTGCTTGCTACAATAAAGTCGATTTTTTTTTCAAAGATTTTCTCTTCTACATTATTATACTGAATGTTACAATTAATACTGTCGCTCTATAAAAAATGGTTAGAGAGCATAATCGAGTCGAGTATCTGACTCAAGATTGATTTAATACATTCTTATTTCGCATTCAGATAGCATTTTTAAAAAATAATATTGACAATTTTGAAAATTCACTATCCAGGTACTTATCCGCTTATCCTTATGGTTTATCACCGGTAAGATAAAAAAAATCTCTCAAATCTACAATTATGCTAAGTGCAATGCCTAAATGCCTCTCCTTTATCTTGCGCTTTAAATAATCTCATTATTAACTCCTTTTAATTTACAATTCAAAGAATATATAAAAATAAAGTGGAAACTACACAAATTTATACAATATTATTTTTCTCTTGTGTACTTATTATAGTTACAGTGTAAGTGGCAAATAGGCATGAAAGTGTATCTTTCATATATTACTTTGAGATTCCCTTACTCAGTTGTTGGACATTATTTGTACTCTCTTGTTTCTTACATTAGAAACTGTTAAAAAGTTTCCAATTACTATAAAATTTTTCTCTTGTCAAGTTTTGCTTTGCATAAAACTTTGATTGTCATCATAGTTTTGTGGCAGATTCACCTTAAATTTTAGAAAAAAAGGTTTTTGTTTATTGCGCATTGGAATTACTAATCTATCACTTTAAAATTATAATTTAAATTAAAAAAAATTCAACACTCTTAACTAGTAGAAAATAAATTTTTATAATATTCTACTAAACTTTAAAAACAAATAAAGATAGATTTATAAAATTGCTCAGTCATTCTTTCAATAAACAAAATAAATCACAAGAATACCATCTTACATGTAATTTTATAATAATACCAATGTTTCTTACTAATATTTAATATTTTGATTCATTAACTAAAAATAAATTTATTCAAATTAAAAAATATATTTTTGAAATAATAATATATTCAAAAATAAAAGACTAAAACATGATTAAATTACTTTTTAAACTTTTACGATATTGAATGAGGTAAAAAATAATTTTCTATTAATTTTGAATCTATATTACACTGATTATAATAAACCATTATTTTGATAGAATACAAAAATTAGAGATATTTGCAAATAAATATACAAGATATCTTAAACAATGTCATAGTTATAATATTGTGATAGAAAGATTATTAAATTAACTCATATTTAAGTACCACTTAAATAGTTTGATAAATATCAATTTAAACAAGGATAAAATTGCCTATTTTAAGAATAAGATTTTCTTAACAATAATCTAGATCATTGTTTACTAAAATTATAAAAATCTAACTTAAATCATAACATTAAATCAGTTAATTATTATACTATAATACTTTTTTAAGCACGGTAAGCTATTGATACTAATTAAAATATGCAATAAAGCATTAAAATTAATTGAAATAGTAAAAATCTTATTCTAAACAGCTCCACTTTTATCATGCTCAATTATACACGTATCAACGACTATCACATCAAAATTTGAGTTAATAAATTATCTGCAAGAGCATTGGCATTTTCAAAATCAAAGTTACATATAAGACGGTTCCCTCGTCCAATATTCTAAAAAAAAAAAAAAATAAATATATTTCTTTCTTTTTAAATTTTAAGGTGAACCTTGCTTCTCTGATGTCATTGATTGTGCAGAGTCTTGGGAAAGTAGGCCGAAGGCAAGAGCGGTTTGTCAAGGACCGCGCGTCTGAGACCGCCCTGTAGCGAGCTACCCGCGCTCTTGGGCTTGGTACCGTTGATCGCAGGCGCCGTCGCCGCGGGCACGTTGTTATTCTCGATGATGGCTGGCGTTGCGTTGTTCGTCACTTTGCTCTGTGAATTAGCGCGTTCCATCGGTGTGCTCGTGCTTGAGATCGGACCTGCCTTAAATCCAGTTCCAGTCGTATTGTCCGCGACCCCGACGCCCATTGACCTAGCCGTACTTCTCGCCGTCGTCTGGTTGATGTTAGGGTTCTGGACAATGGGGTTTCGCAATGGTAGGCCCGACAGTGACATGGGCTGAGTTGTCGCCACGGGGTTCGCCGGTGTCCGCGTCTCAAACCTATGGTTAGACATGAACTTGTTGCTAGTAGTACGCGGCAACGTGAGCTGCATCGTTGAGGGCATCGTCACCGGGGCTACTGCAGCCGTTGTCGTGGCACTTTGAAGGGGCGAATGCACATCAGCCAATCGTCGGTTCAGCCAACTTATCACGTTGTCGTTGTTTTTGATGGTCTTCTCCTTCTCCTCCATTTGAGTTTTAAGCAACTTCACCTGCTCTTTAAGATTATCGATCTCGGTCTTCGCTTCATTTCTTTCTTTCGTGTATGACTCCATTTTGCTCTCCAACTGGCCAACTTCCTTTTGTTTGTTATCCAGAAGTCGTTCTTGCTCGAGGGCTATGCTCGTACGTAGTTTCAGCTTGGATTTTGTTGAAGCTAATTCGTTCTGAAGCTTGCCCAAGATCTCGTTAGCCTTTACAAGCTCGTCGCTAAGATTTTTTAAGGATGTCTGTTTTCGTTGCAATTGCGCCTCTTTTTCGGCGAGAAGCTCTTCCAGTCTTTGTTTGCTTTCTTTTGCGTTCTTTATCATTTCCGAATGTTTGTTTATTAGTATCGTCTTGTCCTTTAATTCTTGTTCTAGAACTGCAACTTTAGTGGAAAGTGAGTTTACCGTTTTATCCCTATCTTGATACTCTGTGTCAAGTCTAGCATTCTGCTTTTTGACAGCAGAGTAATCACGCTGTAAGATGTTTATTTCCTTTTCAAGTTCTTGGATTTGTTTCAACTGCTGTTTGTTGGTTGCTTCTAAAAATGATTGTTTATCTTTGTAGGCTGCATTTTGAGTCCTTAGTTCAGCGATTTCAGTATGTAATTCCTTTATTGTCTCGCTATGCCTATGATCAAGCTCCATCTTTTCCCTTTCTGTCTGGTTTTGCCATTCTAGCCTCGCTTGCGTTAATCTATCCTTTTCCAAGGCAATTTGTTGGGAAAGGCTCATTTGTAATTGAGTTTTTTCCGTAATACATTTTTGTTCATATTGCTCCAGTTCTCTACATTTTGATTCAAGTTTACTTGTTAATTCAGATAATCTCGATTCTAAAGCTGTTACGTCTCTATCTTTTTGTACAATACTTTCTTTGAAGCCTTTTATCTTCATGGCCATATGCGTCTTTAAATCAGAATCATTAGCCGGTGCAATATTTAAACTTAAGTGGCACAAATGCTTAAAATTATTAGTCTCTACAAGCTTAAATGTCCAATCTCCAGCTTCTTCCGACAAAAGCAGCAAGAATTTTGGTGCTTTTGACAAACTTGTAACTGGAACTTGACATTGTTCCAGTAAGCATATTAATTGTGTTGCAAAATTGTCAAAATCCACAAGAAGGCCCTGTTGTGCTTTTAAGACTTTAAAGTCATCATCCGTGATAAAGAGTGAGTATAAAAAACATGGATCATCATCGTCTGCCAAAAGGACACAGAGAGCCTGAAAATAAATTATGTATGTAAATTACTGAACTCCAAAATGTATTATTAACAATTTGATATTTCATGTTTAAATTGCTGTTTGTGCCATAATATTTTGTGTACAAACATAACTAGTTTAGAGAAACAATTAATAACATAGTTTTGATCATAAATAATTAACTAATAGCTTGAATCATTACTTTTTCAAATTCAGAAATAAATATTTACTTAAAATAATTGTTTACCAAGCAATAAATTTTTTAAACAATTAATTCTAAATATTAAATTTACAAAACAAGCAAGTAAACAAGGTATTTTTGAAATCCAATCACACCCAGCCCTAAAATATCAACCACTACCCCAACCCATCCCTTAAAAAACCCTCCAACTCCTCCCAACCACCTCAAAACCACATCCCAAGCAAAAACTCTCTCCTGCAACATCAGGCCTCCTCTCTCCCAGCAGCCTGTCACCTATATATATACACACTCGCACGGACGCCACTCGCTCGGACTTTGTTTACCAGGCTCCCCCCGCCTCCGAAAAGCGAGGGAAAGAAAAAGAAAAAAAAGTAAGGTTATCTCTCTCCCCAAAACAAAAAGCCTCCCACAAACAACAACAAAAAAAAAAGCCAACAAATCTGCCCGCACAAGATACCTTTCTACAGACAGGACTAAGTCCCGCGTGAATCTCGACGTTGACCCTGAGCTCTCTCTGGCGCTCCTCCTTGTGCTGGGGCTTGAGGTAGACCCTCTGCACCTTGCTGTAGATGACCTCGACGTTGTTGAGCTGGAGGGCCGCGTCGCTGCCGGCCACCGCGCCGACGGCTATCGCGTTCAAGTAGTTCATCTCTCTGCGGCTCTCGCGGCTCTTGCAACTGCGACAACGGCTTCTCTCCACTCGCTCGCTGAGGAGAGGAAGGCTAGACCCGCCGTAGACGGGGCAGCGTCGCCCTGGCTCTTGCTCCCTGATGCCGAGCCAGCTCCATCCTCTCGAGCATCTATATGTCTATGTGCTTTGTGTATCGGAGGCGACGCGCACGGTGTATATATCTCTCTCTCCGATCCGATGCTCTCACGGAACTCGCGCACTGCAGTGTGTATATACGTATAGTAGAGCTGTACGTAGTACGCGCACTCGCGCTCTCTCGTAGTAAAAGCGTAATCGTACGCGGAAGGAGAGAGAGTAGCAGGGCACGACTCCGCTGCTATGTGTATAGATGTATGTGCGTGCTGCGGGGGTTCGCTGCGTCTCTTTTCCTTCTCTCTCTCTCTCTCTCTCTCTCTCTCTCTCTCTCTCTCTGGCGCGCTCTGCAGTTTGTACGTCTGTTGCCTTCTTTTTTTCGCTCCCTCTCTGCAGTTGCGTGTATAGCTGTATATCTCCGTCTCTCCCGCGCTGCAGTAGTACCCCCGCCAAGCCGCGCTGGGTAGCCGATATTCTCCTTTGAGATGCGAGTTTACGATTGCGTATATGTGCAGGAGGGTATAGCTATATAGTTCTGTATATATACAGTGAGTTTAGGTGTGGGTCGGGCTGGTCGGCCGCGAGAGGCGCTAGTGGTGCTTTCTCTTTCTCAAAATTTTCAGCCGCGGAGAGCGCGCGAGAAGCCTGCTAAAGGTCCTGCGAGGGGTATAGATATATTATGTGTAGAGTGCGGGGGGGCACCCTAATATGGTTCTATGCATAGGAGAGTGGACGCGCTCTGGATTGTGGGCTGCGGGTTTGCGGACGCGAGTTTTGCTGCCTTGGGTTTATGGATTTTTTGCCTTTTTTTAATGATTATGTGTATATGTTTGGTTTTTTTATTGTTTGAATTAAATATTTACCGAGTACTAAGCAAATAATAATTTATTTAGTTTCAGTAATTTTTTTTATGTAGCTCACGTGGGATTTATTACTGTTTTATTATATGGTATATAGATTTTTCGATCAAACAATCGTGACTTTAATAAATATGTAAGGTCTTTATAAGTATAGAGGTCAGCAAATTGACATGCAGTCTATTTCTAATTTCCAAAAATAAACGATCGCGTGGTTCTGTTAAAAAACAATTTTTATCAATATTTCGTTTGAAACAAAGGATATAAACCAAAACTACATAACTCACTATTTATATTCTGCAAAATACATAATTTTATGACAAACCTAGTACTCTAATTATCAACTACAAGTATGAATTACGTAAAACTCGATAAGGAGCGTTCCATAAACTGAGATCTTTAAAATTATGGATTTTCACGGATTAATATAGAGCTCTCATCTAACACAAAATTATATAGAGAAATGCTTCCACTTTGGTATCAATAAATAACACTTAATTATTTATAAATTCACTATGATGAGTCAACGTAGCGAAATGTAAACCGCGCGTGACTAGGATAATATAGCGAATATTGGCGTTCTATTCCTAGAAATAGAAGACATGTAAAATCAAACTAAAACATTTTTCAACCATTTAGCAACAAAAAAAAAACATGTCTAAAAAATTTGTCTAAAGATATTTTAAAGAGATCATTAATATCCACATCTAAACATTTAAACCTTTTCCTTCCACAAGCCGCTAGTTACTTTTTCAAACCGACGCCTATCATATCAAAACCACGAAAACCCGTATCTCGCCGCCCAATCAAAATCATCATCTGCCTTACCGACGGCCAACAACCAACCGCCAGGTGGCGCTACTATCTCTCGATGCACGTTTACGTGAATCCCGCGCGCATAGCACTCGCCGCATACACATAGTGCAATGTATGTACACAATTACGCGATATTCGCATAGTAATACACGCGGCGCACGCTTTTCCGGCATCGCAATTTTCCGACGACCCTCCCATATACCTGCATAAGTATACGTATCTCAGAGTGTCGTCGCCCTCCGCGTGTGATTTCCGCGAATCTACTTGCGCACGTGCATCGAAAAAGTTCCCGCTTACCCCGCGACGTGTTGAATTAACAGCTGACAGTGCGCGCGCGCGTGTGATATCCTTTTCTCAAATATATATCAGTTTTTGTGTAGTTAGAGTGTGGTTCGCGTGTCAGTGCTAATGTTTACCGGCGTCATGTAAGTGTCGTTAATTGTGTGCACACTAGCGGCTAGTGCAAGTTGGATCTGCTCTTCGTATGGTTATACACGCGAGGTGCAATGAACGAGGAGACAAGACATCAGCCGGATGCAAGGTGAGGGTTAAGCTATCGTATGCCGATGGCGAATAATATCCTAACGTGCTTATATTAGCAAAAAATGTTGTCTTCAATCAAAGGTTAGGCGAATCTTGCCGCTTTGTACCGTGCATATAGTCTTAGATGCATTTGCGGGGGTGCTGGTGCACTTTGACGGTTGCGTTTTGGCGGATTTTTTAAAGGGAATATATCTCGGTCCTGCGCCGCTGCCGCGCGGCTGGCGCGACGGCATGGCTGCAGCGTGGCTCCCCGCCGCCCGTCGCTGCTTTGCGGAAGATTCGCGCGCGCTAAGTCTGTTTACTCTGCAAAATTTTTCATGGATGATTTCATATACGCTGTGGTGATCGTCGATAGTATTGTTACGTAAACGAATGATATTTCAGAAAGTTATTAATCGAGGATTCGGAATCTTAATCCTCGATAACATTTTTGTTTCTGACACCTTAATTACTTATAAACATACTGCAACGAAATGATAGAACGAGCCCTTTCATTAAACATCAATCTGTTGCTTCGCTGCAGCTCTAGCCTCTTTCCAACCTACCATTCAGCGAAACGGCACGCGCAGCGGTATAACGACCAATTGTTGCTTCTTTCCCCCCTGTGTTCCCGAAGCTTCGCCGAGATTTCTCAATATTGCATTCTATCTTCCTATTCAGTTTCGGCCGGTGCATTCGCTTGTGATAACCCGGCAGCTGTTGTGTATTGGGGCGTGTTTGTTTATACCGGCCGGGGTGTTTGACCCTGCGTGGGTGAGTGCGCGATCTGCGCGACCGAGCGTCAGTGCAAAGTGGCGCCATCTGAGGATAATTTAGAGGGTATCGTGCGTGGTTGGTGTAGGGATCTGTTGAGGATTTTTTGATGGATTTTTTTGAGTGTCTGGATGGTGAGAGAGGATTGTTTTGATATGAGGGGCTGGGTGAGTAAGGGGGTTTGGGGATGTGTAAGTTTTGGAAAATGATAAGGAGGTGCCTTTGTTATCGACTTTTGTAACTGAAATTAATAATTAGCAAGTAACTATTGCAGAAATAGCTGCTTTTTCGTATTTAATAAAAAAATTGCTTTCAAGTATATAACAAATTTAATTTTCTGTATGTACTGCACTTAGCAGTTTTCTTCATAAATACATATATTAACTTTATCATCCTCTTGTTTCGGAGAAATGTGGAAGCTTTTTTTGATAACAAGTCACTTTTTAAGTTTAAAAGTAGATCAATTGACTCGTTATTCTAAATTTTTTTATAATCTCCACTCTTTTTATCACTTAATTAGCGTACAATACTTGGTCAGGATAACGATTAAGCACATATACGCTTACTCTCGCCTGAAAATTGATAAACACACTTTTAATCAAATGGAAAATTTCCTCTAATCATAAGCGATACATAAATTATCAGTCGCTATCACCTCCCTCCAACGAATACGCAGTCTTGCACTCTGGTTCAGCGAGATTACCCATTCAACTATCTTCCCAAACCTCGCAAATCACAGCCAGCACACCAACAGCTCCTCGCTACAAACTCTAAGATAACTCTTTTCAAAACCCTCTCTTTCAATTCCCCAATTCTGAATAACAATCACCAACCTCTGCCTGACTCACCACCACATCACCAGTCCCCCTTTCACGCTCGCTCGCCTCTAACCCAGCACCTCCCGCACCAATATCTGCAACATCTCCCTACATTTTTCCCCATTTTTCAAAAGCGCCTGCGCACACGCAAGTCGCAAACGAGCGCGCAATTTTTCCTCCCCTACCCCTACCTCACACTAGCCGCGTTCACGTGAATTCTTAAAACGACAGCCACGCGCGTGAAAACAAGACTCTGAATTTTTCCCCCGCTTAAAGGACACAGAGACGCTATTATAAATATACGTGCGTGCGCGTGCGGCTCAATAGAAACTTTTAATGGTTCTGTTATGCAAAGAAAACGACTCGGCAGCGCGCGCTCGTTTCGATTTATTCCTTCCCGGCGACAAAGCCACTGCCGCTGCCTATATACTTTTTCGTCTCCCTCGCTCTTTCTCTCTGTGTACCCGCGCGACGTACTTGAACGACGATTAAATTGCTCTCTTTCTCTTTCTCCCGGGTTCGTCCAACTCTCGCAACGATCTTGCGTCACGAGCAGCCAGCAGCGCCTCTCTGTATATTCACAATGATCGAGCCTCGGCTCCGCTAACATAAGAGCTCTCTCGCTCTCCGCGTAAATACGAGCCAGTATATATATATGTATATGTATATAAAGTGCCCGACGAGTCATCGTCATCATCGTAACGCACGAGCTGACTTTATATTATACTCGCTCCTTTTTTTTGTAGGTTGAGCTTGTATCTGATCGCATGTGGGCTTTTTTAAGGGGCTTCCACACGCAGCTGTGCGACGGAGGTTTTTATATATGCGAGCGCAGGCGCAAAAGTGGCTCTAATGATTTCGCTGAGCGGCAAAGCGAGTCACGGCTAAAATTAGGTAGCGGATTTGCGGATGAAGATTTTTGGTCTTTGTTTCGGAGAGCTGGGAGGTTTGATAGATTCGTGGTTGGTGTTGTGTGGTTTTAGGGGCTCTGGGCCAAATTTGACGTTTTTCGTTTGGTATGTCGGAGGTGCTAGCTGTGGTGGGAGGTGTTTTCTGATATTGGGCTGTTATTTTGATTGCTTTATATGTCAAGATTTATTGTGTACCTTATGTTCTTTTTTTTAAAATATAGTGCAAATAAATGAAATTTACTCTAAAAAGAGTAATGTTTTTCGATTGTAATTTCGACTTTTTCTTTCCCGTATGACCGTCAAAAGCGGTAGGCCCTGTTGAAGCAAGATTTTAACCTTCACCATTTCGAAAAGGACAAACGTTTCAATTTTACTTATGACTCATACGTCATCGATTTTTTTTTAGTGCTTGTAAGTTATACATTTTTTGAGTAATGGCATTATATATTTACAAAACTTTAAAAGCTGCTAAAAACATTGTTCTATAGACATCAATAACAGTTTTAATTTTAATCTTTCGGGTAATATTTAAAAATTAACTATTTATTATTCAAGAATTAAAACAGACATTTTTTGAAACTTTGTAATAAATTCAAATGGTAATTGTTATCAAACGTCAATAATCGCGTTTCTATTAAAAAGTACAAAATCGCTCATCATTAATTATCAATCATAATTTTAAAATATTAAAATCCATTAATCATCAAGAAAACAGTGTAGGGATGATAGTGATAGACGACAGCTCTAGTAAATACAAACGATTTCATTCAAGAATATTCTAGCAATTTATATTCTATAGTGCGACTAATTTATCTGCTTCAATAAATAATATAAAGTATAACAAACAAATGTTACATTAAAAAAATTTAAAAATTAAAAATATAAAAAATTCTTTTTACTAAAAAAAATGGAAAAACTGGTTGATTTAATATGAAAGATTTAAGCCCATCAGTCTGGACCTCCGGCACTTTTGTCGAGTCTGGCAGGCTAAACTAAATTATGACTGTGCTCTTCAAGTATTTTCGCCTTATTCATACACGCTTTTTCTTTAGGCACGCTCTCTTTCTGTCTTCTTTTTATTGCTCTTTATGCCTGACTCCGCTTTTTCTTCTTTCTTGACCTCTTTAACCGGCCATTTACAATTGTTTATTCGCTTTTGACGTTTTTTATCTTATTTTTATTGATGCAAATTCATGCATCGATGAATATTTGATTTTCGAGTGGAGTAGCTGATAATTTGTTTATTTTTTTCTTTTAGTAAACTTTTAATACAGCAGCATATATTTATCATTTTGTTGAGAGTATTGATGAGACGTTATTAAAGCTTTTATTTGAGAATGAACAAAATTAAAAATTTAAATTTAGGTACATTTTATTTAATTTTATTTGTTTTTTTCGTACTCAAACTATTTAATAATGTAAATTGAAATAATGAAATACATTTATATATTACTGATATTTTTGTATTTTAAATGTTGAATAATTAAACTCGTTTTACACTTAAAATAATATATTTTAAAATTAATATTTATGAAAAAAATTTTAAATACCTCGCAAGAGCTTATTATAATCTCGAATTGTTTTTACCTGCAAATATTAAAAATAATAAATTCTTAGCACAATCCCAAACGCGTCTGCATCCTAACAACTTCAAAACAAAAATAAATTGCCCTTAAATAATTCCTCCACTTAAACCCAGATCTCGCTCCAAGAGTGTTTACCAATAACTCAGCCCAACTCCAAAAGCCTATTATAGGTCCCGTTACACCCCCACCATCGCAGGTATCCAAAAACAATAATACCCACTCTCTCTCGCAACGTGCCGCAAACTCAGCAAACCCACTTATACACTCCTCTAATCTCGCTCGTAAAGAGCCTCTCGCCAATTTCCTCTCCGCACTCCTCCCCCACTCGTACACCCTAACCTCTCCTTTCAAAAAAAAAAAAATCAAAGAAAGGAAAAATCGCCTAATAGTCCTTTTCCCGAGAAACGCCGACGAAGTGGGGGTCGGCTCTGCCCTTGAGGATACACCCCGGCGCAGAGAAAAATCGAATCGCCACCTGCGCGCGAGAGAGACTCGACAAAGAATCGAAGCCTGTGCCACGCCTCGGCAGTATCCGCTTTCTTTCCGTCTTCGAAACCGTATATATATATATGTATACACATATACCTGAGAGAGAGCCACGCACGCACTTTGTGTCTCTTCATCGGCGCGTCTGGAGAGAAGAAAGCCGAGCCGATTTTATTTTTTTCCTTTCTGACCTGCGCGCTCCGGAGGGTACGCAGCTCTCTGCGTGTGCGCGCCTCGGAGGCGAATCATCGTTAATGCGTGTTTTTTCTCTCTTTCGGCCCTGGAGCCTGCGGGGGCCCAACAGATGCACGTGCGGCTCGCTCTCTCGCTGTGGCATGTGGCTCTGTGAGGGCGCGAATGACGAATGTGGATGGAGATATAGTGTGGAGAGGTTTGGGTGTCTGCTTTTTCACCGAGCGTTGCTTCTTTTTTCGGGAATTGGTTTTGATCTGGAATTGTTATGGATCGGGTGGTTGGGAAAAGGAGACGAGACTTCCGAGGTTTCTTTTTCTAGGCTGCTTTCTGGATTATTTTTTGAAGGTTTGTGGGGGAGGGTAGGGCTGGTTTTTCAATGATTGGAGAAACGAAGCTTTGGAGCGAGCGGGATAAAATTGATGTAAATTGAACGTAAGCATGAATTGATTAATTATTATGAATTTGTGAAGAATTCGATATTTTAATAGAATTGGAAATTTAAATTATATTATGATGGAAGTTTCAATTATGCTTCAGATTTAAATTTAATTATAATGTATTTAATACTAAATTAATTTAATCAAAAGGTAACAGAAAATAATTTAAAATTTATAATACAGAAACATCAAATAATATTGCAACTGTAAGTTATACATTTTGAGAAGAAGAAAATAGAGAGGTGAATTAAATTTCAAACTAACAATTTTCATTTTAATAAATTGCAACTGGTTTTAATAATAAACCTTACCACTTCTACCCGGAAAATTGAATCAGAACATTAAGATAAAACGTCATTAAATTATCTAATCAAACCGCTTTTTAAACAGGCTACGTCATTATTTTTATCACAAACCAAGATTATTTCATTCTCACCGTTTTCAAACGCATTATCAAAACCACAAAAAACCATCTTTAAACTTCCATAAACAACTTTTTCACTATTGCACATTTCGCTATAAAAAATAAATTCGCAATCGAGCGAGATAATTGTCAAAACGTCATCGCGAGTGCCGCAAAAAACGATGCCGAATATAAATTTAAAAAGAATTATCGAACGAGTCGTGCGTTACGCGACTCCGGTAAAGGCAGCGGGAGAGCGATATACATTTTGCAATAAAAGTCGAAAGGCCAATAGACAGTAACGCTTTACGGGTCACGGCTTATCGATATTTATCCACTCGGCTTTAGCGCGAGCAGCTTTTTTTCTTCTTTCCTGAAAACTTACAAACTTTGCCGCGTCGTTGCGTTCTTTTTTGAAAAAATCACGTACCTCGGAGTTTTAAAAATGGAAGCGTGGCTTATGCGAGTACGAACATTGTTGAATTGTGTGCGTAAGCATCATCGGGATCGTTTAACGATTGCGCTCGTAAAATTTTTATGAAAACACTGACGTTGTAAATTTTGATGTTTAAGGAAAGGATTGGCGGTCTCGAAAATATCATGTTATTTTGGATTTTTTTAGTGTGTTTTTATATTTTGCAAGCGAATATTTCGCGGCTCCATTTTGGAATTTTATTTACAAAATCATTAAAAATTCATTGCAATAATCCGTTTCTCAGAATCTTTTGGCATACTCTTTGACTAAAAACGAAATGAAAACGCTATAAACGTCAGAAAAAAAATAATCGCGCGTTGCATAACTGCATCATTTTTCTTGCAGGAAAATTTTGAATAAAACTCACGTACCAAAGCGTCGGGAAGCCGACTAATACTTTCAACTGAAAAATATTCAATAAAAGAAAAATACGATTTGTCCTTTAATACTGAAATGAATTTAATAGCTTGAAAAATATGGTGTTGAATTCCGCACAAAAAGAGAAAACGAAAACTTTCCAGTTCACGAAATCGGTGCTAAATTTCGGTGTCAAAATTCACTGAGTTGCGGTGACCTGATCTAGTTTGGTGTAGACCCAGTCGCGATTTACGCGTTAGGAAATAAAAAAAATTTTTTAAAGAAATACTTTGCAGCTATAATATATAAATAAGCTCGAGCGTAACTGGTAAAAGTCGAGAATTTATAGCTTTTATGCAGGGCGAGGAGAAAAAAATATAACGCGTTAGACCCAGGGGCGTCGTTTTCATAACTTATCAGGCTCCGCGTATGCTTTTAAAATTATTGACTCTGCATTTTAAATTTTCACGGGACCGAAAAACTTTTCACGGTTTTCCTGCATTTTTAAAAATTACTTCCGCATGAAGTTTCCTTAACTTTGTTGCCGCACTAAATGATTTATATTTTCATGAACTCCCGGCAAAATTTAATACAGAAAAATGCATGCACGGGACATAAATACAAAGAAATTTCCTTTGCAAAACGCCACAACGAACCCAGTATCGCTGAAAAATTTTCGAAACCCCAGCAAAACAAGCCAAAGCTCGAAAATTTCGAAAAAAAACAGTAAAATCTTCCCGCGAAACAACAACAACTCCAGAGCTCGACTGTCCATCTCTCCGCTGTCGAAACTCTGCGTCGCAAGAAGACAAAGGCAAAAAGACGGAGAGGAAAACAGCCAAGAGCGAGAGAGAGAGAAGCATTAAGAGCCGGCCTCGTCTGTATAATCGCGCGGCCATCTCTTCCAGCTCGTAACGAGAGAAACTCGCCGGCGTCTATACACAAGAAAGCCAGGGAGAGACGAAGAAGGAGCGCATTTTTCTCGCGCAATTATATATCCGAAAAACGAAAAAGCCGCCTTCTTTCTCCTCCAGAGGGACGAAAGAGAGGGACGGGCTAAAAGAAGTTGGCCTCGAGGCGAGATGCGTGCGGCGTATATATATACTCTCTCGCTGAGAGCCAGGCAATCTCGCAAATTTGGCAATGCGGCCTCCGACTTGGGCCTGCTTCGCAACTCGCCTGCGACTGGATTATAGCTCGGCTGTGCGTGAGTGTTTATATATATACGCGGTGCGATGCGTTGCTACAGGAGAATTTTCGGACAATTAGAGCCGCGGGAGCGTGGAACGAGGTTAGAGAAGCGTTAGACCGTGCGGATTTTTTTTTTTTTATGATTGAGTCAGAGGAGAGCTCGATTTTTGGCCAACTCTTTTTTTGCTTATGTGAGGCTATGTGCGAGTGAGTTCAGTGGACGGTTCGGAGGCCGTGGGTTTTGTAATGCCGAAACGTGTGTGTACGGGTTTTTAAAAGCCGGACTGGTAAAAATAGCGACTCTCGGTTTTCGGCTGTTTTTGTTTTCAAGGCTTTTTTCCTAGGGGTCTGCAACAGGTTCTGTTTTTTTTCTTCTGTTTTTTAGTGTGGTGGTCGTTTTATAGTCGTCGGTTGTTTGATAACTACTTTGTTATCGCGATTAAATTTTTTTGACAGTTTGAAACTAAAGTCGGTTTTTTTAAATGATGCTATTTAATTTATGATCTTAATAATTACAGTCCATTAACGAAAATTGATATTAAACTTTTTAGCCAAAAATCCACAGCATTTTCTGATGAATCAAAAAAATAAATCACCTTCGCAAAGTCAACTAACCAAGAAAATATCGCAAACAAAAACTTCCCCCTAAATCCAAGCTTCCTCCACTCCTAAAAATCGTCTAAAACTGAAAATTCCAAACAAAAACAACGATTATCACTTATTTTCGTATTTTCCTTGAGCTTCAAGCTTACGTGCGCTCTCGGCGCACAATAAAGTTTAATTTTAATTTTATAACGATGTACGCTCTCTCCCTCGGCTCTCCCTGCGCACACACATTTATATATATGTATATACGTGCACCGGAGCACGGAGGGGATTAAAAATAACGCGGGCGTATGCGACTCCCTGTACGCAAGCGCACCACGGCTGCTGCTTTATAAAAATTTAAATCTCCGGCTACGTATTTATAAACCAAATATTTGCCGGAGCTATATGCGAGTTTTCGAGGATGGTCTTTTTTCAGAGCTGACCATATGGGAGGCTGTTATTGGGAAGTGGCTCTTGATATGGTTTATTTTTGGGAGTTTTGGATTAAATATTACAGTTTGATAATTTTGATGATTGCTGTTTTTGAAGTTTATGGTTGATAATATAGATTTATAATACAGGAATTTTATTGGAGAATTTTCAATGTTTATATAAGTAGGAAATAATTGATGCTACTTTAGGACTCTAATAATTCTGTTGTGCGTAACGCATATAGAGACAGTTTGAAATCAGCCCTGCTTTGATGATATTCTATTTTAGGTATGCCATTCAACGGTCCTGCGTCTGCTTTTAGAATTGATATTAATAGACGTTTAATTATTAATTATCTTACAATGCAAACCGTTCATTATTGACTATAAATAAATTCACCAAGGTATTTACGTTATCTCACATCCGTAAATTGACTCAGACGCTTCAAAATACTCTAAGTCTTATTCATTTAAGGAAATTGTTTACTCAAGACTGCTGCAGATATTACGGCATGAAGAAGGCAAGATCCACGCTGAGAAGAATTTTATCTTTGAAAAGTAGTATTAAAATTCATTATTCATGACGAAATATTCTTATAATTTCAGCTTAATTATGTATCATTTGGATAAGACGGACATTTTAATGGATTCTTGTTCAACTATGCATTTATTCGCTTCTATGCACAATGAGAAAATTAGTTTAACATAGTAAGTAATTATGATTCCGGAATATCCTTCATTTAATAAAAATTATTATTCTTCTTGAATAGTATTTTATTTACTAGTGCATCTCCACGTAAAAATACCATTATTTTTTCGGAAAACCTCTAGTTAAACAATTGAATAGACTTTAAATTTCATTTTTTAAACTACGGAAACAGAAAAATACTTTATCTGTTATCTGAAAGGTCTACAGAAGAAAAGTCTGCTGATTAAATTGCCAGATATCTCAATCAGTACAATTCAGGCAATTTATTAAACATTTTCACAAATTAACTTACTCCACAAAGCATATTTAAACCCCGTCATAATCATCGCAAACACTACTCCTAACAATTCCATTCCAACGTCCTTCTCCCAACATCACCTTCACCCTTCTTATAAATCCCACCCCACCCAATCCCCGGCCACTTATAAACATTCAAACATCGTCCCCCGTGCCCCCGTAAATCGGCGACTCCCATGAATATTCAGCCGCGCTAACTAGCTTAGCGCCAAGGCGAAGCTAAAGAAAAGAAAGCCGCTGATAAAAATTTCCCAGCCCTTTAATTTTTCCGGCCAATTTCTCTCTTAGCCATACAGAGCCGAGGCGAGCTAGAGAATTAAACGCAAACTCGCTGTGTGCCGGCGCTGTGGCAGCGCTGCTGCCGGCCTCTCGCAGAGCGTCGCTGCGCGCGCGGCGTTGCCGTATCTCCGCTGCTTTTCTCACGCCGGGATATGGGCATATCCCTCGTTTAAAGAGCCCCTCGAGAGCGCCGACGTCGTTAGTCGCTGCCAAGACGCGCTCGAGGATGGCCGCCTATATATCCGCTCTTTCTTCCACGACGTGCTATCTCTCTCTCTCTCTCTCTGCCTCTGGCTGGGATGTATGTAGGCATGTATGTGTGTAGCCGGATTATCGATGGACTTGCGAAATTAATCGAGAAAGAAGAGAAATAGAGGCGCAGTTGCGATAGGATTTTGGTATGCCGGCCGCGAGGTTCCATGCAAATTTTTTCGCCGTTTGGCTGCGCTTTTTGCTATGTGGCTCGCCGGCTGTGGTATGAGTAAAAGGAGAGGTCGGCTAGAGGAAAAGACGATGATTTCGTATATAGGCGTTTTTTTGCGCTATTTTTTAGTTATGCGTGCGAGTGTGTTAATATAGTCATGGTTTGGGAGTAGGAAAGTATGGTAGTTGGTTTGGCGAGGCGGTTTTCTTGGTAGAAAGTATATACACTGGACTGATGAAAATTTCTTATTTCTGCTCTGAAAATTGTTTTATAAGCAGTCTGATTTCTACGCGCAGAGCATTTTCTGATGAAAATTGCCGTGACAATCATAGAAAACGAGGGAGATCATGACGTCTGGGCGAAATTATTCTGGATAAAGCGTGATAAAAATTACGATGAATAACTTCAATTTGTACCCTTGCGTAACAAATTTTTATGAGAAAATTCTGCCTATGTATATTGTTAATGATTACTCGTGAATAAATGAAGACAAATAGTAAAAACATTATTTGCCAAACTAGTTTTAACTTCTAATTTTAAGACAGTTCTTACTCTAATCATTATTGTATAAATAAACTCGTGTTGATTTAAATGAATTATTTTTATAAAAAAAATTATTCTACGTAACTGCTAAATTAGTGAATTATAAAATTACTTTATATCTCTCCTAAACATGGGAAAGTTGAAAAAACATACTTAAATCTAGTGTGAACGACCCTAGTATATATGCCAGTGTATAGTAATGAATCGAATGGCAGGATATGCTTTCAATAGAGCCAAGATATATTTTCCCATCGTAAGTACGGAGCGAGCCGACCGTTAAAACACCTTTTTCTCTGGCTTTCCCTTAGGGTAAGGGAGTGTACTTTTACTTCTTGCTTGTATAATGTTCAATTGTTAAAGACTGGGAGAAAAAAAGTTTTGCAACCTCGCCTGGAACCTGCTTCGAACGCGTTTATTATGTCATCAGAAAAAGTATTATGTATATTAAACTGACCGATTTGAGAAAAGTTGGCTGAATATTCTTATTTAATTGCAATTTCGTAATCCACGAACAATATAGAAACATAAAATTCAATTAATTTAGCAAATAAAATCTTTAAATCAATACTAAACTACCACGAGATCATAAATCTTATAATAATAATAACAATTTATTTTCGCTAATTCCGTATAGATTAAACTGTTCTTTTCTATACTTAAAAATATTACACAAAAGAAATAACGAAAAATTCAGACCCAAGCCACGACTGAAAAGTACCAAGCCCCGCGAGACTCAGCAATGCCTCGAACACAAAGAGCGACACCAATTCAAATTTGTTCAATTCCCTTACCCGGAAACTCATTTCTCACAGCGCGAACCAATCAATCCACCAAATTTTCAAACTTTTACAAAAAAAAAAGAAGCCGTCGCGCGCCACGCCGGCAAATAAATTTTTTTCCGCGCTGGATCGAGCCAGAGAGATACACATCCGTTGATGGATGGACGGAGCCGTGTCCTCACACACACGAGCGTATATAGAAAGATAGATGAGCGTCGGAGAGTCGGAGCCAGCGCATGAAGTCGCGGCAAGATCGAGTGTGTCGTAACGGGGTCGTTGTAATTGTTCGCATAGTGCAGCGCTGCTAAAACTATCCGCTCTCTGTGCGTAGCTGCGTACTGCTATGATAAGCGGCTGCGTTGGCTTTACGAGCTGGCGTCGCGCGGCGCACTTGGCTTTGCGATGTAACGATCTGTTTTTTTTGGTTTCGGGTAGTTTTGAGTTGGGAGTGTCGGTACTGATTGATAATTAGTGGAGCAGGAACGAATGTGAGCTCTGGGTTGTTACGATGGAGTGGTTGGATATATTGTTTGCGGCGGCCTGGTGATTAGTTTGCTAGAAGTGTTGTTGCTAATTTTTTTGTTTTTTTTTCTGGAGGATTTGGTTTGCTAGAGCGTGAGAAAAGAAGGTTTTTGCAGGTGATTTGGTTTTTGTTTTAATGTGGATATTGTTTGGTTAATGCCCGATGTTAATCATTCATCGCATTGTCTGCTGTTGCGGGAATTAGTCTGGCAAATGGTTTTTGTAATTGTTTAAATTAGTTTTGTATTTCTGGATTTACCAATAAAAAAACTTTAAGTTAGTGCATAAAAAAATTTACTCTGATATTTTTTCGCAAACATTTACATAATGAGACGATAATCCAAAGCTGTATACTCAAAAAGACAATTTTATACTCAATTGCGAAAATCTGTGATTTTACAATTATGAGAAAAGTTGTCTTGCATGCTTTCTTGTTAAAAACGTTTGCAAAGATTACGGAGGTTTTTTCGTAAGATGTTCACTTGAATGGCCGTACTTATTCTGCATTGAAACGCCGCAAGGATACAACTAAGTGTTTCCTATTGAGAAATTCGAAATTATGATGTAATTACAGTCTAGGACTTTTTTCAAGTGGTTTTGTTCTTTTTTGGTTATATGTCTACGTGATTATGTCATTAAAGGAGATTCAATTTTCAATGGCAATTTGAATTTATTTAATGTTTTCACTATTTCTGTGTTTGTCTTTATGCGGTAAATTACTAATAATTTTAAGCAATATAGATACATTATCAACAAATTTTATGTACAAATTATTATCGTGCAAGCTTTTTTATTATGATTAAATATTAGAAAATAAAAATTTGAGTAAATCAAGTTAGTTTCTAAACTTAAAATAGATTTCTCCAAACTTTGAAAATAAACATTATTTATTAAAAAAGTCTTTGAAACTATAATATTTTAGGCAATAATATTTATTTAGTCTAATTTTAACTGAAATGAGAAAATCTAAGCAATGAATTCAGTTTTCACTCAACCCCTAGGGTCTTAGAGTATATTTTTAATCTATATACCGTGGTATGACCCCCTGACTCTTTGTTCTATATCGAGAGTAGCTGAAATAACTAGCCATCATTGTTTTTGCTCTTTTCTGTTATAAATACACTTTCAGCAAAATAAATGAACTAGGCATAATTATTTGAATAAAACATGAACGTATCACCTTTCTTTAGAAAAATATGTAGAATATATCTCTGGCTTCAGTTAAAAAGTAATCTGCACAATTAAAAAAATATTGTATGTTCGATTCCAGTATCTCAAACCTATCATGATTAAAAAGTAAAAAAATAATTTTTTTAAAATAAAAAACTTCTAATAAAAATAACATATTATAGAAATATTTTCGATTTTTTTTCGAAAGCCATACAATAGTGTATTAAGAGCCCAATTTGTAGCAAAAAGTAAAAAAATTAAATAATATAAATTGAAACACACACGCACGCCCACACATACTCTTATCCATGTGGATATTTTTTAAAAGAAATGTATTTCGACACTTTATACTTAAAACATATTTATAACATCCGTTTTCAGAAACTTTTTTTCACCACAAAAGTGAAGTAGCAACGGATACAGACAAAAGAAAGTCGCTTTTTTGTCGTTCTCTTATTTTTTCAGGTGAGAATTCACTTACGTGACTTATTCCCAGCGTCATCGGAGTCAAAGCACATCGGTTCCGTTTCAGATATATGTAACTTTATGTAAGTAGGCTCGCCAAACTGGAGAGACTCGCTCTTGCAACAACGACACCTGCACGAATATACCTTCTAATTCTCCTCTAATTTGATTCCTTCGATGAAACTTGAGATTTCCGGCCTCTTTAATCAAGATACTTTTATTACGGAAGCATAAATTTTATGAAATTAAGGAGTAATAGTTCTTTTTACTCCTTATTATTCTCTTCCTAGAAATATTTTAGAGCTTGTTGATTCGTTGGCCTACAATTTTTATTAGAAGTGTATATTTATTACATTTTTTCTATTTTTCTTCTTAAGGTTTCTGTATTCTTAATTTTTTGATACATAGCTTATATGCTGTCAGATATTTTTTTCAGTTTCTTGTGAGTAAAATTTTATATACATGTATACTTATATTCTTTTTTTTTTTTAATGAAACTGTTGATAAATAAGAATTTTACGTTTTTTGCAGAAAGTTAATGTTCAACGTTTTCAATTAAAAGAATACATCTCCTTATGATTTATGATTTTAATTTTCACTTCATTATATGTTTTATAAAATTATTACGAAATATGGCATCCAAAGTTATAACTGCTCATATATTTATTTAATAACACACGTGGTTAAAAAATTATCTGAAAACCAATATCATTTAACAAAATTGTTTTTATAAGTAAACGTTTCCATGACAAAGTGTAGAAATCTTAATTATAAATTTTGCAAATGCACACCGTAAAACTTTCTCTCTGAAAGTATCATTATATGGTTTCATTCTACATACATGAATCCATTCATTCGAAATAAAAGTGTTAATACAAAATAATTACCAAAATGTATATTTTTCTTTACACTGAAGGTAATTTGAAATTTATGTTGTACATTTTTTCTCTTTTGATTTCAAATCAATTATGTAATATTAACACTAATCGTACTTTAAAGTAAAATACATTTTATTTAAATACTGCCAAAAAAAACATGCTAGTAATTCCGTATTCTTGGATATTATAAAAGTTTCTCACATCTTAGCATAATTTGAAAAAATAAACGCCATATCGTCCTTCAATCCACAGTGTTGTCACAACATCAAATCAAAATAAATAACCCATTCCTTCCATCTCGAAGCTCAATCGAGCTCAATAAACACGCCGTTCGCCAAAATGTTAACCACCTCAACCCAAATCGCCACTCTCACCACGTCCCGTTCCACACCTCAATTTCGAATCCCATCGCTCCCTGAATAACAAGTCACCTAAGCGAAAAAATCGCACGATAAAAGCTCGTTCCACACGATAACCTGCATCATCGCATATCACCACACCAGCACCGAGCAACGCGATGATCCAGCCCACTCGTAGGTAATACGATTCGCAGCGCAGTTGTCCAGCTCGATCCGATTGCAGCTCGGCCGATAGCGATCCTCTTCTTCGATTTCCTCAAAGACGAAAACAAACGCGGCTCCCTTTTTTTGCCTGGCCTTTCTCTCGTCCGCTGCAGCCGCGCGTTACACAATTGCAGGCTGATGCATATTGCGGGCACGCTCGTAATGAGCTCTTGCCTTGACGTCGCGTTGGTAAGATGGAAAAAGTTGGCGAATTCAAGAATCAGCTGCGGTGGTTGTTTACGAGATTTTCTTTTTTCTTTTTGAGTTTCTTTTTTCCGTCGCGCGCGGGATTTCGCGTACGTAAGTGTGCCATGTTATTTTCAGCTGCTCTGGCCTGGTTTGGGATTGCTTTCTGTTTGTTGTTGTTACGGTTTGATGAAGGATATTGAAATTATGTAGGAGGTGGGTAGGCGAAAGCAAGGGAAGTACTAGGAGACTGTAAAAATTGTTCGATATTGACATAACTATATAGCTTAACTATTTTTGATAAGTATATGTATACGTAAAAGTAAATATTTTACATCTTCTTTAAATGTAAATACATTTCTTCTTTATTGTATATAAAACTGAAAAATTTACATTCTAAATAGCGAATGTGCTGACCTTGTTTAAGCTTTGAAAATGTTTCTTGTAACTTAATAATTAGTTCATTGGAAAATACGAAAAATTGTAATAAAATGTAAGAAGATCTCAGAATTTCAGAAATGTAAAAAAAATTTTATCTTTGACATAAATAATAATTATTCTGTATGGTGGCTCCATTCAATATTATTACATTTTTATACTTTGCAATCTCGCATTAATAACCGAAAAATACTTTGTTAACAATGACTTAAGAAGACAGTTACACTTTTAAATACTTTCACACCTCTAATTCTCCTAGAGGTATCTAAATATAGAAAAAAAAGTTTTTCTATTAAACGAAACTTTCCCATCGTAATTACCCGTAACATCGATACTCCCATAACAGTTTTTCACTAGTCCAAAGTAACTTTTACGGAGATAATAAATATATAAAATATGCTATAACTCGTTTTACTCGCTTTACGCGCGTTACCTAATTGCGAAATTTCTACGTGTCCATAGATAGACTGAAAACTTTTACGGCCGTGCATCCAGGCTCTACGCACGCGCAAAACCGAATAAAAACTTTTTCCAATAATTTAGTTCTAACAACCGGAGCCGAGCTCTCTTGCGCGCGCGAGCGCTGAAAAAAAAAGAACAACGAGCGAGAGAGCTACTGCACACTGCACCTCTTAACGTTATCCAGAAGAAATAAAACACGATTATGTTTACCTCGAAAAACGTGGAGTTGCAAGGAATTCTTCTGCATGCTTAACTATCGTTGAATGCTGAAATAATTAGTCTTCGGAGAGGAAAATTTTTATAAACACGCGCTAATTTAAAATGAGCCGCGCTTCGAGCCAGCTGTGCATCCAGTGTGTATCTCGCTTTCCGTTTTTTTTTTTGCGCCAAAACAATATAATTAAGCGAGAAAGATATGATTAATCTTTTAACAGCGGATGTGGTCGTACGTATCGTTGTGAAATATCTGGCTGTGTAATTTTCTGTTTCTTTTTTGAGCTTCGTCGTATGAGTTATTGAAAAATTACACAGTGCGAGTGGTATCCACTGTGTAAATTCAGCAAACAATAAGCCATTTGTTCTGTTGTGGTAAATCTTGTATTTCGATCAATATTCTTATTAATTCCACATTATTCGTGTTTCTAACGATTAATCATTAAAAAATGAAAATTCTGGTAATTTTAACGATTTGCAAAAAATATAAACCCTGGTTTTTCCATAATTCAAGACGTATCATTGTTCATAAATGTGCGAATCAATTATATAACAAACCCAGTAAATAAATGTCGGTCATCTAAATAAAAACGAAATCGACCCAATTCAAGACGCCTCTGTTACTAGCAGATTTCACCGAAAACCCATTCAACCTTCCACTCCACTAATTTCCTATCCTACATTAATTAAAACCATCAATACCGAAAACCACCAATCGCCTGTTCAGTCCGCATGCACGTTTCAATTTTCGTGCCTCTCTCTCTCTCTCTCTCTCTCCTCGAGCCGCACCAAAAACTGTTTACTTCATCTCGCCGCGTCTGTCGAAATTCCTGCACACACTCGGCGCAGGACACGGAAAACATAATAGCCCCACGGCAGAAAGGAGCATCAAGCCACTCTCGGCACGCGCGCTGAATTCATCCTCGATCGTGTCCTATCCTCTTTCGGCTGGCGACGCAGCGAGAACCATCTCAACGGCGGCATAACCGCGCGCGATCGAAAATCATCAGCGAGCGCGTTATTTTCGCGCTTTTCATTCGCGCGCATTAACCTCCTTTTCCATCATCGTCGCGCTCGCGCGCTGAGGGAAATGAGAGAACGCGCTCGCGGCGGCGAGAAAACGTGCGTGACGATCAGCGATTTCCGCTTGGCAACAGCGCCAGCAACAGCAGGCGGCCTCCTGACTGTGTGGAAGGTGCGCATGTGTACGTGGGTATATACACGGCGGCCGAGTTCGCTCCCACCCTTCCCGACTCTTTCTGCCCCTCCAGCGGCAGCTCGTGCGCTGGTTCTCTGTGGATATGTGTGCGATTTATGTACCCCTTTTTTCTGCCTTCCAACTGTGTGTAGCGGGCTCTCTGGGTGCCGCCGGTAATCTAGTTGCGACCATTGGCGAACGCTGGCTTTGTGGAGAACTTTCGGAGAGATGGGTTTTTGTTGTTTTTGAGGATTGGATTTTTGAGTGCTGAGAGGTGGTGGGGATGGTGCGTGATTGATGAGGTGTGATTGATGGTTTTTTGGAGATCGTTACTGGTTTATAGTTCGACAAAAAAATTGAATCGAATCCAAAATTTTGTAGGCTTACTAATAGTTGCGGAAATGGCGTTAATCCGATTAAGAGATTAGTTTGATTGTATTGAAAAGACGTTTTTTCTTGTCATCTTTATTGATAAATGTACTTATAGTTTAGACCGCGTAAACTGGGCGATTCGTTATACATTTTGTTGATATATTAGTTATATATATGCAGGCTGCTCCTTGCTTTGCGATCTTTAATCAGTATTATATGAACAAAATCTGATCAGTTCTCCTTGTCCTATATCAGAATCAATGCCATGACATAAATAAAGTTATCAATCACTTTTTTCCGCTTCGCCCTTTTTACAAGCGCAACTGTATAACTGTGCCACTGTTTCAGTCTTGATAATATTCTGGGTAAATAGTTTTTACGAAACAATAACTTCAGCTTTTCCCTCTTTTTTATGAAGCTTTGTCTTGGACTTTCTTTATCTACAGCATTCCCAAGCCACATTCGATGGCTTCAAAAACTATTTTTTAAACAATACATTTATAACACAAGATCCTCCTAAGAGTCTAACTCGTGTTTGTCTAACCAAAGAGAATAAATAACCGTAAAATTTAACTTTCAAAAAGCGACTTCAGCAGTACGACAAACTTAACTCCTAACAAAAATACATTATTCATCCCGCAGCTTTATCCGCGTACGCGCTCTAAACTTCGCACTTGTTTAAATTATCCCGCTGGAAAACCCCAGTATCGCGCGCATGTACAGAAACGTGTCTGCTTGTTTCCTTAGGCAGAGTCGCATACAATACGTATCCAGGTTCTACATACACCAGTCAACATTAAAATTACTGATCTTCAAAAGTTACGCTCCTCAACGCCGGGTAGTTACAGAATTAATTCAGAGCTACTCTCCGCGCTCGTTTCGAAAAACGCAGCTTCATCATTTGCACTCTCGTCGCGCTTCTACTTTCCAGCATCTCCCTGGCTTTTCTTTATCTTTCTCCCTCTCTTCTTCTCTCTTGCTCTCGCGAATCCCCGACGTTAGCCTCGTCTCCCTTCTTTGTCCCTCCTCGTCTCGCTCTCTTAGCCCTTGCTCTAATTCTCTCTTTGTCTCTGCTTCTGCTGCTGCTGCTGCTGCTGCTCTCTCGAGCATGAGCTGACGCAGGCCATCCTCTCTCCTTTTCCCTCCCCGCTTCTTCTCGTGAGAAACGCGCTGCCACCGCCGCCGATGCTCGAATATTTGTGCGGACGAGACTCGTTTCTCCTTGCAGGGCTTCTTAGCTCCATATGGACAGAAGCAGTTTGCCCTGCGAAGACGATGAGCGTGGTGGACGATTTTGAACGGTAGTGAAGCCCAAGTCCTTTTTGGAGGATTAATACAGAAATACTGCAGACTTGTACTTTTTTTTGGGCAGAGGATAGGATAGCGTGGAACTGTGGCTTTGGTAAATGAGATGGTGTGGGATTCTGGTATAGGATCGCCTGACTTACTTTTGAAACACGATTAGTAGGGCATGGATAATTTGTAGTTCAAATTCGTGCCTTTGTAACTGCAGCAATCCGAAGCTGTAATGATTTTAAATATATAAAATTATTGGATATTTTGAACCTGAATAATTTTCAATGGATGAAGAAATGTTTGAACTATGGTGCAAATAGCATATTCACATTGCACTTCATCAAAAGAATTCTATAATAAAAGTACACATATAATTATGTTTGTTAAACTGATTTCAGTCGTAGAAAAAAAAATTATTAAACTTAAATGTATGAACAGCGCACTTATATTAACTTTGACATCTTGAAATTTTATCTTTGGAAAATATTAGAAATGTTGCAGTAATTACGCTAGAGGATCCAATATCAAGAACTCAATTAATAATCCTGAAACAGCTTGATAAAAGTCGAGGGAGGAATTAAACTTGCAATTAAACTCGGGCCGTCGATAATAAAGTAAAACTAAATTCTTCGAAGTGTATTATTAAGCTTTTATCGGACTTCTTTTGCAAATTTATGAATGGAGTTTATATACAGTTTATACTCGGAACGATAAAATACAGAAAAGAAATGGCAATAACAAACATCATTAACCGAAGAAATTGCATTTCTTTTCTTTTCTTTGTTCGAAAAGAAAACGTCGAAGAAATCACTATAAACAATCGACGCTTAAAAATATAATTGTGTACTCGAGACGAAACAAAGGATAAATTAAAAAAGGCTATAGGCCTGCAAGATTCGACGGTAGTAGGCCCAGTTAAGAGATAAAAAGTAATTGTTCCCTCAACGCGAGTTGAAACAAAAGTCACCGGAAATTTGATATTAAGCTGTAAAGGAGTTTAAGGGATTTAATAGGAACACTTGAGGGAATCGTATATTTTTTGTATGACAGGCTTAAGTTTCGGCTGTCAGATGGCGTTCTCATTAATGCCTAAGCCTGTTGAGAAGGGTTCACATGGAATACTTAAGTAGTGTAGAAATTACTTAGAGGAAATTCGCATCAATTTCATGCTGTCGTTACATGCAGTGTCTTTTGCTTGCCCAAGTTCCCTTCTACAAAAATCATTATTATCAAGTTGATGGATGTTATTATTGTTTTATAACATAAGTGTAAATATAAAAAGAGTTTAAACGCACTGGAATATTTATTCCATCAATAAATCAATTAAATAACACGTTTCAATCCAGAAAATATATGTGCATATAGGCGTATATTTTGTGATTTACAATTTAAAATTACATGCAGTATTCATACGCACGTTTACAAATATTTCAATTACTCCCAGAATAAAATGTTGAAAAACAAGTTTTGTAAATCAAATACTATCTCGCTCATCTCTTCTGCCGAATATTTTTGCGCAAATATCCTTTTGTTATTCATTCAAACTATCCTCTATCTGATCCTCGTAAACAACGCGGCATTATACGAGCCGATCCGCGTGTGCAAGAGAAAACTGGGAGTACATCCAAAATTCTTTTGCGCAAAAATATTAGGCTGCCGAGCATAGACATTAACAAAAAGCTCGCTATTTCGTAAACAAGAAAATATTTTGAGCGCAACGCGCTGCCCACCTCGAGCCAAAGAAAAAAGCCATTTTCCCCGGCGCGAGCATTTGTTTAACTTTTCGAGCTCGCGTTCACGCAGTCATTCTCATCCGGTGCGCCTCGGCCAAGAAAACAAGTTTCGCGAAAGCGCTCGTGGAAAAAGCGGCAATTTTTATCAATTTCCCGTCCCTGCCAGGCGTGAAAAAAAGAGCAGAAGGAGAAGAAAAACTGCGAACTTTGATACATATCGCTCTTCCTGTTATTGCTTTCCAACTCGATACCGGAAACGTTCATCTTCTGATTCTTTTCTTTTCACCCTCGCTGGTGTGCCGATACTTTTATAGACATGTACACGGCTCGTACTTATGTATTATCGCCGCGGGAAAACGCTGCTATCGACGCGTAGCCCTCGGCGTGTCTTACTTCTCTCGCTCGGTAACAATGAAAATATGCAATTTATTTGGTGAAATACTTGACTTTTTTACTCGAATCACTCGAGGTGGAAAAAGAAGCGTGCGAAATAAAAGGCGGGGGTCGTCACGACAGCTGTTTGCTGTGTCGTTGAGATTGCGAGGAAAATACGGAGATTTTAGAGAGGAATTTTCAGATTTCAAGGATAGTTTCGTGTTTGCGTTGACAGACTTAATTCATCGGTGGAGTTATGGAAGGTCTGAAAAACAATGTTTTCGCGCACTTAAAGTGTTGAAGTGTCGCACTTAAAAGTCGAATGTTCATGAATATACATGAATGTTTCGTTGAATTTGATTGTTGCATTTGAGGAAGGTGGGCATGTAAAGTAGATCCAAAAGATGACTTTTATGTTTCTTTTTATGATCTAGTATTTGCAAAATAGGTTGTACGTTTCGTTCGGTTGTTTATTGATTCAATTAATTTGAACGTAAGTGTAGTCAAAGAATAGCCGGCTCATGTTTTTCTGTATGCAACTAAAACCAATGATCTTAATTATGCTAATTAATGGGTAGCTTAACATTTCAAAGACGAGTGCGAAGGTTATACGCCAGAATGACTTACACTAACCTTCATTGAAAAATTGAAGATTTAATAAAACTATTTTAAAGTTTCTCATTTTTAAACTTTTAAGCATTTTGTTATAAATAATCCTTTTTACGTAAACACTTTTCATTCTATATTGTGCGTTTAAATTTTATTTTTTTCAGCTAATTTCAGTTAATAGCATTTTTCAACTAAACTAGGATTCTCCATTACCCGCAATGTAATTCTATAGTAATGGATTTTTTCGGCTTGAGCAGGATTTACCGACTTTTTTAGCCACTAGCCTTGTTCACAAAATTAGAAAGTTTGTGGTTACAATCTACTTAAGGAATACAATAGCTCAATTTTACGGTGGTTTTACAATCACAAGGCAATATGACAATGGTATTTCCCTTTGATTCATCCTTATGAAAAATATATCCTTATTGAAGTCGTTAGAAAATTTCTTTGTTGGCGTAACTTACATAAAAAATTTTCGCCATCTCACGTACAATCATTAAATATACAACTGACTCCAAATACGTTCCAATCAATGATTTTTGCATAATATTCACCTTGTCTCAACAAAAATGATTTCACCAGCACCAACACTAGAAATATCAACAACAACCAAACTCCTACCTTAATCTTACGTAACCCAGAATCCCCACATACAAGAAACCTATATAAACACCGTACACCAAGCAACAATTCGTCAAGCCGTTCTCCTTCTCTCTCCTTGCGGTAAAACATCTCATTATCAAGGCAGCATTGGAAACGAGGATTGGCCGCCGCGCGAAGGCGCCGTAAATGTAGCGTCGTCGTCCCCATCTCTCTTTCTCTATCTCCCAACATACATGCACACACAAACACACTCAACAAGGCCCCTCTCGCATTTGCGTTTCGTACGGTACACATCAAGCGCTCGCGCGCGATCCATGACCCAGAAAAGCACCGGCAATCGGCCGATAGGCCCGCATCTACGTGCCTACGCTCACGCGATCTTTTTTTTTTTCCTATCATACACGTCTCCGTGGTTGTTGAGGTCACGAGAGGTGGACCAGATGCGGAGGAGATTAAAAGAGGTGGGAGGCTTCGGATGATGTACGGAGACGCTTTGTCGGATGTGGAGAGATTTGGGTCTTTGCTCTTGCGGGATTAATGCGCGAGGTGCAGCGAGATTTATACGAAAGTCGATACGGGGGATCTGGCTGAGTTGTGGGTGAAGTTTTATGAGGCTCGTAAAGATGCTAATGGCGGCTCTCTCGCGCAATATTTAATTATTTGCGCGTTGACTTTGCGGGATGTGTATCGAGGCGAGATGGAAAAGAAGTATCGCAAGAAAAATAGTCGTTTTCCTTGTTGACGTTTTGCAACGCGCAGCGATTCGAGAGATAATAAATCCCTCGGCATTCCGAAAGTTCTGTTCATATTTGAGTTGAAAATGCGTGGAGTTTATATAAAGAGTTTGTTAAAATAATATTTAAGTGCATTTAGCGTCCTTATTTTTTTGAATTATTTATGTTTTCTTGATAATATTTATTTTCTTCATAAATCAATGACATTCCGTTTTCTAATTCATCATTTATGCGATAAATATAGCACGATGAACTTTAAGAAATGATGGTAAGATTTCTGTATTACTGAAAAAAGTTTTCCTTTTGATTTTTTGATTTTTTTCTGTCAACTCCAATATCTTGACTTTATGAATGAAGTATTAAAAAATGCAGATACTGCTGATACGGACACGCATTTATCTTACAAAAATATGAGTTGCCTCGATAAAAGATGTAATTATTATTTTTATCAGAAAACAATGCGTTTTAATATCATTAATCACTGTCTTTAAGACTCGAGAAATTTCTTTCATTGTCAGAGTAAAAATTTATTACAAAGTTAAGCTTACCAATTACAAAGTAAAGTTATTTACTTAGCAATATTAAGACTAATCAATGCAACTTTACATGATAATCATTTAATACCATATTCTTTTTTACAGATTCAATCCCATCCCATCGGAATGTAATGCGTCAAGCTGACGAAAATGATGGAAACCTACAGCACAGACACGAAAAATTTCCATCAGCCTACCAACAACCTGGAAAGAAAAAGAAACCCACGTCAAGCTGGTACATTAGAAAGCCACGGAGGTGCGTTGTTTTTCACAAATGCTCAAACTTCAATGCTAACGTGTCTTTCAAAGATTATTTCGGGTGCACGGCGGATATTTTCGGATGCGTTTGCGGGAGATTCTGGATCGAGCATTGCCCAAGCGCATGTTTTTCTGGCGCTTTATTACGCGCGCTGTTGTTAAGGTCGATTTGAAGATTTATGAGAATCGATTGAGGTCGATCGGCTACTTTGCCGACGTATTCGCTCCATTGCATATCAACGCCCGTGCATTAAGAAATTGATGCCCCTCGATGAAAATTGCGCTTGACTTGTCCGATTGTTATTCTAAGGCTGCTTAATGAATTTCAACATTTTTTACAAAAGTAAAAATAGAATAAACACAAAGAATATTTATTATTAAAAGCAACAATCAAAATATTTTTAATTTACACGCAATATTTTCTCATCATTATATCTACGAGTCAATTTAACAAAAGGAATAAAGATTCAAAACAGAGAACTCCAGTTAAATTTGCATAAGGGTCAATTTAAATCAATTCTCATTTACACAATTCTCTTACGCGAAAATAAAATTAAACTAATCAAGCTTCAACCCGGCCTGCTAATCCAGAATGATTCAGCAAAATTACCAGAACAGTTAATCGCAATTGCTCCCAGCCTAAGCAGGTTAAACCAAAATCGAAAGCCCCCAGCGTGACCGTACCCAGCCAAAGAAAAATCCCCACGCATTTAATTAAATTTCTCCCGCGAGAAGCCGAGTCGCCAATTTAAAACGGGCGCGGGCGAATTCAGAGACGGCGTTTAATCATTGCCGAACAAAACACGACATCATTTTCGTGGAAAGGGGCTTTCTCGTCTAATTAGCCCTGGGCCGGCAGCGATGCACGGAGATCGCATTTGTGTAACGCTCGTCATTGCCGACTTTTTTTTTGCCCTCGCGAGGAGAGCGTCGAGGGAGAAGGAGAGAGACAATGAGAAAAAATCGAAGAAGCGTTATTGCCCTCTTGGAGGTTCGGGGCCTCGAAATTAAATTCAAAATGCTCGCGATACAGTTAGGTCGTGAAAAATGACTAACGGGACAAATTGGAACGTATAACCGTCATGATAACACGTCGTATACGAGCGTTATTAAACGGGTACGGCTACGGCGTTTGAGCGTTTCGATGCTAAAAAACAAGACTGTCTTTATTGTGAGCAAGTGTCTGCTTTGGAAATCGAGGTTAGAGCGTTAGGGAGAAATGGAAAATGGGTTCGTGACTGTGATAAGGATCGGAATAGATGTTTTTTTTTTATAAATATGAAGAAAATAGTTTATTTGGTTCGTTGGATTATTTATAATTGTTTAAAATCATCATTTGTCTGCAAATTAAATTTAAAACATTAATTTTACTACCATCAGGATAATGTTGTAATTTGAAATATTAGAGGTGAAAATGATAATACTAATTGTTATTGAAAGATTGATGATTTTGTCCTTGGACGTCAATTAATTAAAGGGTTTTTGAACTGTCAATTTATCCGAGTCAATAGTTTATTTAAAACAAATGAATGATATAAAATCAATGACTGCCATGATTGATGTCCTCCCCATCAGTACCAAATCAAGAAATTCGTCATCACAAGCAATATAAAAATTCACTGTTACTATTTATTCATCTCAAAACAAACCATCAACATAAATAAACCAACAGCACCAAAAATCCTTACATAAACATTACCATCCAACTCATTCATAAATTTCCCATTAGACACGCTCCCAGAACTCCCGCAGCCGAAAAACCTCAACAAAAGACACCCACCGCAAAATCACCTCGTGTTTTTCGTCCTCACCTCTCCCAGCCAATATATTTCCGAGAACCGCGGCGGCGCTTCCCAGGCCCTCGAGCCTCGCGGCCGCGGAGGAGAGAGAAGAGAGCCGAAAGATAAAGGGATCCACACTCGCGCGCAGACGGAGGCAATTTCGCGCGATGATAATAATTCGAGGGGGCTGCAGCCTGACCACCGCTTCGCCGCCGTCTGCGTCGACCTGTTTTAAAGCTCCTGCGCGGTCTGCCTCGCCGCTTCTTCAATTGACTGACCCAGAGAGAGAGAGAGAAGGAAATAGCAACAGAGAAAGGGAGGGAGAAAGAGAGAAAGAACGCGAAGAAGGGGGAAAAAGCAAGGAGTGTAAAAAAGGAAGAGAGCCGCGAAGAAAGCCACCGCGGAGAGAGGAACAAAGACGCGAATGAGGAGGAGAGAGATAGGGAGATAGGGGGGACTTGCCCAGAGGTGTGCCGAGGTAGAAGGAACGGGGAGAAAGAGAGAGAGGAAGATAAGCTCCTTTTACCTTGCTCTTTCTCCTCCCTATACCTCAATTTCTCCGCGAAGGTATTTCTTCTTTGTTCTTTTCTGATACACTACTTGATTAGGATTTTTCATTTATTTCGTGAAGATGTTACTTATTTTTTATAATAAAAATTTTAATTATTTATTTTCCTGGTACGGACAGCTGTACCGCTGTGCGCCAAAGTTTTGTGTCATACACGCCATTATGTGTTCTTCGCTTAATATCGCTGATATAAACTTTTAATGCCTTTTTTACAGTTTCTGTACACCTCGGAGTAATTTGTTTCTTACTTTAACGTATGTACTCAAAGGCATTAAAACATTAAGAAATATGTTATCTGAAAATTTTATAACACGCCGTAATTTTAACGAAGACGCCAGAGCCTCATCACTTTATAAGGCTCACCGCTAATACATTAAAGCCTCATCAAAGCGCATACCCACGCGGCAAAAATTTAAAAAAGCTATTTACCGCCGAATGACAAATACCCATGCTCATCATAAATTTTCACTCGTTCCTCATCAACCCAAAAGTACAAACGATATCCAGCACGAGCGGCTTTACACCAGAGTCATCGCGTAAATTACGCCTCTTAGCCAGCTCTCGCACTACCGAAAAATCATTTCCATCTCGCGAAACGAGCCCACCGTACCCGCATCAATTAGCCCCTGACATTTAAATTTCTATTAAACGACATAAATATAAGCCAGGCAGCTCGAGACGCGTCGGCACGATAATTTTTAGCTCTCCGCTCGTGCTCTTTAAATCTTCCCCTTTCTCTCGCTCCTCTCTCTGTTTTCGTCCTTCTTTCTCGCCGCGGGCTCCTTTTTTTCTTTCTCTCTCTTATGCGCGCAGCTCCAAAAGTCGAGACTCGCGCAGGGCCCCCAGGGCTCGGCTGAGAAGAAGCGCCGGGGAGGCGAAAAGGGCCAAGAAGTCGCGAGCTCACAATAAGAAGAGGCCGACTGGAAATAAGAGAAAACAAAGAGGAAGCTGCTCTGCAGCCAGCTCTGCGAGGCTGTGTGTGTGTTTGGGGATACGTGAGGTTTGGAGAGCGAGGCACACGAAAAACGGGCCCTACGAGATTGTGCAAGAGGAGGATTGTGGGGCCAAGTTGCTGGGCTAAGTCGTTCTTTGTTCGTGATGCTGGATCGATGGTTTAAGTTCGTTGGAAAAGAGTTTGTTAATGATGCGGAAAGTACGAAAATATATAATATGATCAATAAGGATGGGGTGATGCAATTTCTCACGGTGTTGCATTGCGAATTTATTATCGAGCAAAGATCGGGAAATTCTAGGCAGGTACACGGTTTCTGCAAAGATTAAGACCTCTACAAAAACAATCCTTCTTCCCCAAAACTCAAAAATTACTCACCCTGACATTGAAAAACATCGCACAGTATATCCAAGCCTTTCGTATTTACAACCAACTCGCGCTCCTCGATTCCCTCCCTCTATTTTTCTTCGTTCCTTCTCGGCTCCTTCTTTTTACCTCTCTCTCAGACTCGGGCCGAGAGCTCGAGCAGCTCCCGAGAATGCCGAGAACGCGAAGCTGAGCAAAAAGTGCATTGTTGTTGCACCGATGCGCGAGCCTCTCGAGATATGGCGTATACAACTACCCGCACGCGCGGCTCGAATTGTTGAGTAACTGGGTTTTACCTTGGTACTTTCGGTTAACATGCTTGTAAGCGGCTTTTCTTGTCGCGCGCGCCTGCGAAATTTAACGACGCGAAAGGCGCGCCGAATGGCTCGGCGGGGCTTTTTTTGCGGCGATCGTTTAATTTTGGCAAATACGCGAGGGACGGCGGCAAAAAGTAGATTTGGGTAATGCGTCCTGGGAGGTATGAAGGACGGGTTCGGTTATTTTTAGCGAAGGGTTGTGATTGTTATGGCGTTGGTTGCGGTTGATGAAAGGAGAATGTTTTGGGCGAGATTTTGTTTTGAAGTTGTTGAATATGTAGTTTGCGATATGAGATATTATGTTATAGCGTATACAGAGAGAAAAATAAAGAAAAAAGTAAAGATGGTAATTTACGAAAAGTTTTACCATTGTCATTGGTGAAGTCGTTTGCAATACTTAAAAATACGAGTTTATTGATTTATAATGAGTATTTCCTTTCAAAAATGGCTTTCAAGCCAAATTCATATGTGTCTGATAAGATTGTTTAATCGGTTTTATTAAAGGGGTCTGATAGTCCTACTTTATCAACATATCAAAATTATATAGTTTTTTGACCATAAAAATAAATATATATACAAATATTTAAGTCATTATTGCAAAGTAGAAAAAATGGCATTCGCGGATTGAAATTTTTAAATTATATCTCATTCATCTGAAACTTTTATTCGAATTCAAAAAATTTCAATCAAATGCCATTT
>UELX01001610.1:0-41109 GCA_900480035.1 Eupelmus urozonus | reverse complement strand
TGTTACCGCTTTACAAAAAGTTTGGTAATTTTTACAGAAATTTTCGTAAATTTTACAGAAATTTTTTCTCCGTGTACCTTAATTCTGAAGTTTAAATTCTCAAAAATATCCAAAGTAAAAACCAAAAGAGAATAAATTTCTCAAAATACGATAAATCATCTCGGTCTCACGATTACGAAGTCCAGGTGTTTTTCTTAAAAATTAAGCCATCGCGTAATGCTTATGTACACCATAATAAAAACATTGCCGTGCAAAATTGGTCGCACTTCGCGCTTGCTGGTATACACCTGTAATAACTCGAATTTGTTCCGGTCTTAATAAGGGACGATTTATCAGAAGGCTCCTCGGTGACTTAAGGCGTTGATTTCGGACCATTAAGAGGTATAGTGGATTAAGGTGTAGTGTGGAACCGAGAATTCGATACGGTTGCAGATTCGAAGTTTTGTTTACCGTTGTCATTGAGTTCAGTAATCGATAATTTGTGCTTAATTTTTGTTTTTGAGATTTTCGATATATACGTTATGAAATTGCGATAATAACTCATTTTATCCTCAACAAATACCATATATCTTTCAAGCAATCGTGCAAAATTCTCAATTATAAGGCCAAAGCCCGCCGGGCATATAATATTTATTTAACTAACACGTCGTTTTGACATTATTTTCATTCACATTGTACTCAACGATACTCGACTAAACTACGGCAACAGCTCATCCTTAGTCGCTATGATTTCACTCTCTCGGTGCTAGATTGCGGTACTTCAAGTGATTGTAATTCGACTCATCGCGTCTCGTAATAGTCAAACCTTCGTGATATAAGCATTTAGAAAAAATAATATAACGTCACGACGCTAGTTGATGAGGACTTTCTTTACGTCTTCGTTTCTGTTGTGGCCTAGACACTCGGTGTGAAATTAGCTGTCAGGTTGTGTACTTATCAAGGATCAATTAGTTCTGTTATCTTATTTAAGTACTTTTTTTTAACTGGTAAACTTGATAAAATTTTGAGTAATAAGATCAATTAGAAAATGGCATATTTATGCTGTTAGTAGTTTAAAATCGATCTCTACATAAAAAAAATTAACACCTGTATTTCAGTACATATATGACTAATACCAAGTATTTAAACCTCGTTCAAACGAGATCATTTAGCTCATACTAATTAGTCAGGCATCAAATTTTCATAAAAACTCTCACAGAAATCATCATTCTAACGCTCCTTTTATCTACTTATTCAAAACCATCACAATAACCCAACTAATCGCGAACAAAGCCCCATAAAAAAAATAAAATAAAAATACCAAAAAGCCTCTTCCTGAAAACAAAAACAACAGCGAACCATAAATAAATCCAAGCCCCTCTAACCTCACTCCTAACCCACCATCCTCATTGTGACGTCAATCTCGATTACGCGCTCATCAGCAATCATTACGCAAGTCCAGCTCCCAAGCGCATCCTTCCAGCTAATTAACAAACTCAACGGACGAAAACTTAGCCCCGGCACCCCGCCAAGTCCCATAAATCTCGAGCCCGACGTTACCCTGCAGCCTCGCATTTGAAGAAACAAAAGTGCCGAGCTCGCTAGGTATGCATATGTATGGTTCCCTTGCGAGCTACTAGGCTTTTCACGGGCTGGTGGGTTCGGCGGCGTAGACGAATTTCGCGGCGACGCGGGCGATTGATGGCTGCTTTAGTTTTTTTTTATTGTCCGGTTACGTGAATTTGGTTACAATGGATGGAGGAAGTATTTTTATTTTACTGACTGTGTGGAAAGATGTGCGAGGAAAGGAACAAATGTAGTTATTATCTTTAGTACTGAAAGGATGAGCTATTCTTAAAAGCATCCAGAGATTCTAAATTATAGAAGGACGTATGCCTCGAGCTTCAGAAATTTGAATTTTATTGGCTGCCTTGTAGCCATGAAACAAATGTACGAGGAAAAGATTTTTTGCCAATATCATAAATGTCACTTTGCACATCTGCGCATCGTTAATACAACTTATACCACAATCGTACGCATCTTCCTTATAGATGTCTTAATTGGATTAAACAGTCAAATTAGCTTACGCACTCAGCGGCGCGTTCGCTCCAAAAGCATCTATTATTGTTGCGTTGGGAAATTGGTGAAAAGCGCAGCATTTCCACCTAAAATGTATCGCAATCGGCCGCACTTTCTCGCGCCTCTCGGTGCAATTCATTATCATTTCTTACAAAACCCAGTCTCCGCACGCGTGCATAATATTAACGCTAACAACTTCATCACCCTGCCAAAGATCAGTTGATAAACGCGCCCGGTAACGTCTTCATAAATGTATAATCGTATAGATCTCGAGTATACTTTCATAAGCTTCCGTCTTTATTGATACTAATTAGAAAAAAACGTTTGCCGTATACATAATCCCTACTCAAAAATACAAAAGAATTAACTTAAAACTTCTAAGCTCTATTACTACACTTGAGCTTTCAACTCCGAAAGCCATCTCCGAAGAAAAACCGAACGCGCATGCGCCAGTGGGCGTGACTTTAAGCCACTGCTTCAATTTCGTTCTCGAATCTCGTATCTAGGGGGCGGCGTGAAAGCTCGCCGCGGCGAGCTTGCGCTTTGGAGTTTGTATAGCAGTCTACGGCTCACTCAGGGATAGGAAGACGCTTGAACTCTTAATCCGCGCGTGGGCGATTATTTAGTGTCCAAACAAAGGGGGCGTTTAATTATACCGCGCGTGGATGCGGGGCATTGTCTTAATTGTTTATTTTTAAATATTTTTATTTTTGTGATTTAAATTTAAACGCGGGAATGTCAAGTTTTGCGAAACGTTTTTCCTTCGGCTTTAATTTACGGCTTTCGGAGAGGAAGAATTTTGGCAAAAATTAAAATTGATTCGTTTTTTATAATACTATGTATCTTCAAAGACGAGGACAATAATTCTAAAAAGCCGCAAGTCACAGAAGGAAAAGATCAGAGAGAACGCCTACTGCACCAGTCCAAAATAAGACTGCTCATCACCTCCAAAACCATCCTCTTCAAAAATCAAAACCTCAGTAGAAAAAAACCCACAATTCCCAGACGAAATCCTCAAACGCTCCAACAATCCGTTCTCATCTACCTGCCTCGGTCCCCTGAATAATTCATCGTCCCCTCGCTCCGCTCAAATCCGCCCAGACATTACACAAAACGTCGCATTACACTCGTCAAAGCCATATCAGCATCTCGCCATCTCCGGGGAATCCCCGCTCTGAATCCCCAACTCCATATCCATTAATAAAACGCGCGCGGCGAGGAATCCGATCCGCGCATGCGTACGAATTTCCACCGCGGTGAAATTGGCGCGCGTGTCTGTCGTAACGAGCGCGCCGTTAGGAATTAGAATTAGACGCGGGGAGATTAAAGGAAAAGCGTAGGACGATTTCGTCAAAAAAAAAATTTTTCTCTCTCGTCTTGTGCGATGGCCTTTGTTATGTAAAGGCTATAGTGGATTTTCGGTTGTTTCGCGATCGCTCGAGTGGGTGGATAGGGAGGTGAGGCGGCGATTGATTTATTTTGAGTTTATTTAAATTTTTTAGGTGGAGAAATGCGGCTTGAGGTGAGATAGAGGCGTGGTTGCATGGTATTGGCATAGAAATTTTGGCGGAGACATGTTTATGAACTTTTTATTTTGATTAAATTGTTGCGCGTGAAATTATGCGACTGGGATTGTTCCAAGTCGAAGCGGTGTTTATTGCAGGATCGAATGTTTGTGGCTGATGTATTTATTTGATTTTGCCATTTCTTTTTATTTATTTTTTGATTATTCACGTGCTTTGGGGACTACTCATTCTTGATCAATTTGATAAATTTGTACAGCTGATCGGTTTGGCAGCGATGAATAAATTATTGATTAAATTCTGATGAAGAAAAATTGAGATGTTTGATGCTACCGTTTTTATTATACAATCAAGTAAACTCACTGACCACGAAATGTGAAACAAAAATTATAGTTTGTTTATTTAAACTAAAAAAATTAATTGCAGCTATTATTATTTTTAAACTCTGACAATTAATTTTGAATTTCGTAATAAAAAGTGTTAAGCATAAGATACATGAGTGCAATAACAACACTAAAAGAAAATAGCTCAAGTACGTACTAGAATGATGACGATCCAAGTTCCGAGAAATCTAAGTAGTCCAAGAGCCAGCTAATCTGATTATGTACAGCGAAATTACATAATTATTCCAAAAAAATTGTCTAGTCAGGCTCTTCTACGGCGAACACTTTAACATAAGAAAATTCTCGTCTTATACATTGATTTCAGCGTCACGCCTCATCTTTTACCGTCAATTTATGCAGTGAAACTTTTGCAATAAACTAAAAATAAAAGCCGTGAAAAATCGTCGCTTCGCGCCAGAAAGGTACTTTCGTTATTCCAAAGCGGACTATTTTATCATTCACGAAAAACGCGGCGCGGCTATATTTAATTAAAATAAACAGACATGTAGAAACGGCTATTTTTTACGGGCCGCTATATTTACGTCGATTGTCTTCACCGATCTGTCTTCTTTCAAGCCGCAAAAAATTCCCTTCTCGCTCAGCAAGATAATTATACATCGATCGTTAAACAAACAGAGCTAGGTATAAAACCGACGTTCCTAAAAAAGCGAAAACTCTAAAGTTCCGCGCTTTGAGATCCTCGAGCCATCGTTAAATAAATTTACTAGCCAACCTTGACACATCGATGCATCGACCACTAAACTAGATAATAATTAAAACAATCTCCATCCCAAAATCTAGCAAAACCAGGCAAAAATATTCTTCCAAAACCACAAGATCGCATGCCAATAAACTAAAAACCCCAGGTGGAATCTCGGCGATGGCGGCGGCGTTTAGATCAGGGTCAAACGACGGAGAAAGCCGTAGAAATGGGCGCGACCTTGAGGACAGGCACGTAATTGAGCGCCGCGGCGTACGTGAGAATATATCAGGCGGGACCTTGGCTGGATCCATGGAGTGCTGGTTTCTTGAGGAAAGCGAGAAAGAGATAGAGAAAGAAAGCTAAATTGGGACGGATAGGATCGGTAGTCAATGATGTAATGAGGGACGCGTGTAATGGCTGGGGCGAGCTTTTGGGTACTGATGGGTCGGGTGTGTTGAAGGGCTTTAGAGTATATTACTTGAGCGATGAGGTGGTTTAATGTAATGGGACTGAACTAGTTTTTTTGGGAGTGTATTGAAACTTTTTTATTTGCTTATAGAAGGTTTTTGTTTAGGAGGAAGGAATGATAAGCGGTGCCTTCAACTTACTTTTTACCGATCAAACTGTTTTTTAACTACCTAATTCATCTAAAAATATTGTTAATGTTTGAAGGTTTATCTTTTAAGTGCAATTATTAGACATTATGGAGTGTTGAAATTTTGCACATAGTTAGAGTGTACTTGAATGTAGAATTTTTTTAATTTGTCCAGATTTATGAATGATAAATTTTTACGTCAAATGATTTTGCTCTGCTTCTTTGAAGGATGTCAATCACGCTTCTTTACCATAATTAGGAAATCACATTGAATATTACACAGTTTCAGAGAACTTTTACCGTATACATTGCAACTAAGGTTTGTGCATTTTTTCATAAAATTCTATGAATGATAATTTTGATTGACAAGAACTTTTAATAAGTAGCATTTCTTTAAAAACTGTTTTTTACTATATTAATCGCGTATACATGTATCTTTTAATAAAAAAAATTCTTCAATTCTGTCAATTCTTCCATTCTGTAAGACAATCAAAAACTCATATTCAAATAAAAAACGACCTACCTACCATTCCAAACATAACAACAATTAAGCACAAAACACCAAACATCAGATCCTTATCAAACTAACAAAACCACAACCAATACGCCCAATTACATCCCGACCCACCGGACAATCCTAAATCCTCGGAAGCGCCTAATAAAAAAAGGAACCTTGTCGCAACCCAACGTCCCAGATGCGAATCATCTTGTCACCTGTTCCACCTTTCGCAAGCCACATAACCGCGTGTCGCAGATGTCCTCCCGGCCATCCTTGAACCATACATTGTTTCAAATTTAATAACCTCGCGCACTTACATTTTTCCTCCTTTTTCGAGATAAATCGCGTGCGCCGCGTTGCGAAAGACGATTTTAATATGCATCGTAATGTCTCCGCCTCGTCAAATTCGGCGCAAAGAGGCTTGAATACAAATCTTCTTTTGTATTCCAGTGTAATACTGGGATAATAACATACAGCCACTTGTCAGAAGAAAAAATGATGCAGGCCTTCGGCTGCAGCCTGAAAAATTGCAACAAGCCGCACATGTCAGATCCGTCATTACCCGGCTTAATACACCATATATAGACAGCCTATTTGTCCAGCGAGCAAAACGGACCCATCGCTCATTAGAAAAACCAACAATACATCTCCCTCCTCAAAGCAAAAAGAAAAAAAACGCCAAAGAGCCGATCATTAACGCATGCCTTCCGCCATCGTAACGCCTCAACCTTCATCAATCACGCCGGCAAACTCATAACTAAGACCGGCTTCTTTCTGCCATTGACAATGCGAGTGAAAGCTCCCCCACTCCGGCGAGACAGTTACGAGGAATATTAAAAGCTATGAAATTCGACATTCCTTTTTTTTCCGAAAATAAATTACCGGCCGAATGAAATTTTCATTGCGCGTCGAGGCGGATTTACGAGACGGCACGCGCGCCGGCTCTTTTTTTTTTCGAGGTTACTGTACCTTCCGCTGAGAGACGCCGGCTCTGTGCCTTCGGCTCTACGCGCGTTCTATGAATATTAAATTTGTAAAAGTACCAGTGCACGCGTGAAAAAATGCTGCTGAGCTTTGATGGAGGTTTGCGAGCATGCAAGCGCGAGTGGCTTTATTTTTCGTTTATGCGAGATTTAATTGGGTGATGTGTAAATTTTGTATAGTGCAAAATGCTACACATGGTGGAATTCCGGCTAAAAAATGGTAAAAATTGACACTTTATCGTGAATTTTCACTATATGCTAGGGAATTCCACTATGTGGAGCATTTAGCACTATTTAAATCTTACAGAGTGGGTAAGAGATTCGGAGGCGTTGAATTAGCTTTTTTCTTATTGTGAGTTATTAAATATGTAGCTGAGAAAAAATCTTAAAATTTTGACATTGTTATGTTAATATTAATGAAACACTCTCGTGATTGTTGCAGCTTTTAACTTTCATTTATACAATATGAGTTTTTACTGCTTTATCAAACAATAAGCGGTGGATTGGACAACCAAATTACATAAATTCATTTTAATATAATGCTCGGAAGGAACAAATAAATATTAATTATTAAGTGCACATGCGTCTCCCATGCGCACAATAACCGCCAGTACATCAAAGTTTCTTTTCTCAAAAAAAATTTGATTAATAAATTTGTCGTTCAAAAAAATGCCAAAAGGTCAGAAGAACAATTAATTTTACGAAAGCGTCTCATTTACGTAAGCTCCTCCTCATAAACGACTCCCCTCCACTCACGAAAACATCTCGCTAAATAAACTGCAATCGACCAAACGCATAGCGCCTGAAAATTTACAACCAATAAAGCCGCTTGATTCGCGAAATTAATTTAATAAGATCGTTCGCTTTAACGACTTCCTTTACGCCGACGATAAAATTAAAAACGATCGCATTGCGCAACGCATTAGTATATTCGCCATATCAAGTTTCAAGTGCAGCCACACGCTGGGATATCGACTGCCCATGTGCAGAAATAGTCGGGAGAAAGCGCGCACATTAACCGAAAATTTCGATTTTGCATATACGCGCATTTGCGCTTTCTACTCGAAAAAAAAGGAAAAGTTTCCGCAAAGCCGAAGCCGAAAAATTGAATCGGCCCGCTCTGTGTCAAACTCACTCTTATGGCCATTTCACTTTCATGCGTGCACAAGCGTCAAAGAAAGTTAAAAAGCTCTTTGCGCACAAATTGACATTCGGCTCTTACACCTGCTCTTCTTTTTTCTTTCTTCCCCGAAACTTTCGATCCGCTCGAAATTCGCCAATTTTTATCAGGTCCGAAAAATCTTGGGTTGAGGTGGCCCCTCCCTATAAAAGTTTCACTTTCGGAAGTGTCGATCGCCGTAACAGATAGATGCATGAGTGTATACCTGCGTTGGGGATTGATTTAATTTCGATGTAATCCTGCTTGTAAGCACTGATAGCTGCTCTAAACTTGCCTGGTGCTTTGATATAATTTCTCAATTAGCGATCAGCGCCGAAACTTTCTAGGCTTCATGACTGGGAAATTGGATGGTTAGACGCCGACTAAATTGGAATGGAAATTAATGCGATTACCGGAAACGCGTGGGATGTGCGTTCGGGTGAGAAAAACTGATTACGTCAAGGGATTAGGGGTAATTAGCTGGGTCTTAATTATTCCTTAAATGGCTTTGACTGTAAATGCTTTGGTTCCTCTCTTCTTATTATTATGAAATCTCAATGACTATTAATGATATTTTCTTCGTGTTCCTCTAACATCAACTGCGCTAATTACAACGAACTCTTTATTCCCTAATACAGAATCCCTTATATACAGAAGGAATTTTTTAACACTTCCCTCGCAGCATGCAAGCATTATTAACACATGTCCGCGATGCTATCACCGGCTCCGCTTTTCCTACCTATAACAAAGCCGCCCTTGTACCAGCAGCAACAACAACAACTCGAATTAAGAGCCAAGAATCCCGAGCCGAGCCCGCGCACGTAATAGATCAAGTTTTTCAGCGCCCGCAGCATCGATTACATATGTATACCCACAAACAGCGCTATTTTGCACTTTCATTTTCGGCTCGCACCTGCGGCCTAGCAGCAAATCGAAGAAAAAAACGAATCATTAAAAATACCATTCCGCCGAATCATGCAGCCCGCGGCGACTGTAATATCTCCTCTCTCGAGAGAGGCGCGAGGATGGCCGTGTAACTTTCTCTGTGGCTCGTCGCGGAGACACAAAAGCGAGGGGAAAAAAAGGCAGATGCGCGCAGGTTGTGAATGCGGTAATTGAAAAAAAAAGGCGTGCGGAGTTGGAGGAGAAAAGTGCATTTTGAGGAGGAGAGTTCTTTTCATGGCAGTGTGGTTGGGTGACTTGTGACTGCCTTTTGCGGGTTTACGGATGGTCTTGAATCATCTTCTTTTGACTTGTGTGTTAATTAATATTGTTGGTGTAAATTAAAATAAGCAATGGATTTTGAAAATTGAATTGCTGGTTTTTTTTTGCGTAATAGAGTCATAAACTGTCAATACTTTTTAAAACTTTGTAACAAATGGATGTTATAAAAAAATTAATCTTAATAAAATCATATAGTATGTCTGAAAAATGTACGTGACAAATACGTAATAGATCTACATGTACAATATTTTATTTGCCTTTGCAGGATTTCAATATGCATCTATTTTGTATGCGCGAAATTTAACTAGTAGGTTCTGAACATAATAATAACAATAATATACTATTATTGTACAAATTTCGTTTTAATATTACCCACAAAATTTAATTCCGAACCGTCTCCATACAAATCACCGCAAAATTTACTTTGTTCTACGTAAATATTTCACCTTAACATTCATTACCTCACTTTTTCATTGCCCGATCATACATTTCATCAACACATCCATTTCCATGCCTAAACGACGCCCGCCAATCGATTCACAATATTAAATTTTCAATTAACCAATAAGCGCAGTATTGAGCAAGTTGCGTCGGCCCTTTTTGCACCATATTTATGTTACGAGCAACGTCGCGAATATTAAAATTCCTTAATATTTATGCGCTTGTTTTCTCGGCGTCTCGCTTAATCGTTTCGGTTAATTTTATTGCGACGCCGGAACGCGTATTGAATCGTGAACAATTGCAAAACGAACGAGTCTTTGAGAAACTTAATGCGAAGAAGATCTTTTTTCGCTGGGGAAATGCGCGCTTTGTGAAAGTCCGGATATATTAGTGGTTGGTGACAATGTGTGGTAATGGACTGTTTGTAGGTGTTGGTTCGGTTTTAGGTTAGTGCATTGGATTTTATTTGCTATGGGACGGTTGGTATTTTGAATTGTGTTTTAACAAAATTTATTGTTTTGAAGATTTTAATGAAATATTCATGATTTTATCTACAATTCGTATCTGTAATAATAAGAAAAAGGCAGATGAGAGAATAATAATGTATGAAAAATTGAAACATTACAATTGTTGATAAATGCTTGATGATAAACGTAGGTGCTTTCATCTGTCTAAACAGTCAATTATGATTCAATAAATTACAACTTTTTTGTCAACGTGACAGTATGGAGGGTGTTATTTGCTTCTTTTTTAAATTTTAATTCAACACCTTATGTTAATAAATTTAAGAGCTTCATATAAAAAGTTATATAAAAAAATTAAAAACTGATAATGCATTTCACGTAATTCAGGAATTTAAAAATGTGCGATAATGTTTTGGAAAATTTTTTTTGAAAGTTTGAAATCTTTGAAACCGGTTGAAATTTTTTATGCGACCATTATTTTAAATTTACAACAATTTTTAAATTGACAGAGTTGCGTTTTTTGTTGATAGTGATTTTGATTTCATAATAATTGTCAAAGCAAATATTTTATGTCTAAAATTGTCGCTGGCTATCTATAAAGGCGAAACATCAAATTCTTAAAAATTAGCTATTAATTAGACTTTAAATCATATAAAACATCTTAACTTTCATCTAGAATCTAATTTATTAGTTTTTTTTTTTCATCAATTAATTTGCAAACGTGGATAAAAACTTTCGTTATAGCTTAGTTGATTTTTCGGGAATCCCCACGCTTGTTTTATCTTTTCCCCGTACGACAATTTTATGCAAAAAGGCAAAAAAGTGTTCACGAAATATTCGCGTGCTGAAAATTTTAATTCATAATCTGTTTTATTATTACGAAATAAAGCTGCAACTTTTTCAAAATATTATTTTCATATTATTTTTTGTTTTCTAAATAGGCTGAAATTTAGTATTCGCATCTATATATCTTCTCACAACTCAAAAAAGTTACAGCCAATTCTCACACGTCAAATTTGTAACGCTTCTAATAGCTTTAAAATGCAATTTAACTACACTCCCATAAAAAAAACTCTTCTAACCAGCAAGAAAAATTTTCAATCAAACCTACAAAGAAACAGCCGAGTCATCCTCTTCTGGCCTCTCAATCCCACCAATCACGTAACCACCGAAAACTCCAAAGCCCCACACCTGGACCCATCAATTTCACCTAAAAATACGATATCCACCACGTCCTTTAGATCACCCATATCATATCACTCGCAAAAAAAAACTTTTACCCGGATTGCGAAAAAAGAAAAGTACCGACTGCGATAGTCTCGCACCATAATTAATCGAAAGCAGGAGGCGCAAAGAGGAGCCACGTAAAAGCCGTATTAATTTCACGGTGTATAATGATAAAGAAATTCGTCGTCGGATTACAATAAATTAAACGGCCGCCGCGTGTGAACTTGAAATCTCATGATAATCCGGCGGAGAGAGAAGAAAGTCCGGACGCTAGGCTCTTCGATTTGGGTGAAGGCTAACGCCAATAATGAAATTAGAAATTTCGCCTTTTTCCCTGGATTCCTCGCCGAGTTGTTTGTGCCGTTGCCGGTGATACTTTTGTGCGTCTCGTAGAAAGCCAGAAGATTGCCTGTTGGCTTTTAAGATCGCCGCGGCTGCTTTGAGAAATTTACAATCGGCTTGAGATGTGTACCGGTGCAGCGGATTGGTGATATTGGCTTTTTGGGTTCTGAAAGTTGCGAATGGGATTCAAGTTGGGAGTTAGCGTGGGTCAGGTGTAAAATTTGCCTATCTTGGCGAATCCTTTTTTTCCTTATTATTGTGTAGCTTCTGGGTGTCGGTCAAGTTCAGGAGAATAGTTTGTGAAATTGTATTGACGCATTCGGTAGTCTGAAATGAGATGGAATGTTTGGTTTAGTGTTGCTTAATTTTAAGTATTACAAAAGTTATAGAGATAACATGAATGTAAATCATTTTTATTTTTAGCCAGGATGAAATGCAAATTGCATGAATTTCGCAAAATTTATGATGTTGATATCCTAAATATTATTTCATTTACTTTTTCATTATACGATCTTGTTTTTCTCATTAGTATTTGCGCAACTGCAAACTATTATTAACATTAGTTTATGCTACAAAATATAAATGTGTACAATGAACATCAATAAACATTTCCTCAATTTAGGTTTTGAAATAAACTTCCCTATTATTTTCAAATAAATGAATAACACACCTTTATAAACGTCACATTACCGTCACAAGCCGCGCAAATTACCGCCACATAACAAACTTAAACGTAACAAATTAACTTCCGGCTCAGCCATCAATCCTTTCTTACTTCTCTCATTTACACCCGAAACCTGCAAGGTAATTTATTTTTTTCAAAATCGCGCTCCTTCAACCGAGCTATACCGCTATAAGACCTTTCCATTTATTTCGAACCTCCCCGACAACTTGTTATTAAACGCGCCGGCGAGAAAGGCATAAAAGCACGTGCCAAAAATAAAAATACTCGATTGCTTTCATCTTGGCTTTTTTTATTTTTTCCATCGCGCTCACGGTATTGAATAATCGAGGAAAAGGTAATACTTTTTCTCGTTTTATGAGGAAGAAAAAAAGCGGAGAACCTTTATTTGGTTACCGAAATCCCGCGGTAAGCTCGCGTTACGAAAGGAACTGGGTGTGCGCGGTTCCTGGATGGCGCGGAGCGAGGAACTTGTTGTTTGATAACGCGAAAAAATAAAGAAAATTAAGCGAGACGGGGGAAATTGATATCGGAGTTTATTTTGTTTTTTATTGGAGGAATGCTTAAAATTTTAATGGAAGTTTATTGCTTGGAGATAGTATTTGTAAAGCGTATATATACGTAATATCAACAATAATGAGATGTTTTTGAAGCATTAATTGATTGATTCAAAAAAATGTTTTATATACATTGGACTGTTATGCAGTACTAATTGAATTCACATTCTGAGAAATTGACGTTTCATCAGCAGCCTTTATTAAAATTAATTTTTTTTCCATACATTCGAGTCTTTTATCGATTTCATACTGAATCAATCATAATTATTGTTACTTTTTCACAGAGTCAATATTTAAAGAACTAATTAAAATTAAAATTACTTTCTTTGTAGATGTTTTCTGACAGAGCTTATTGATTAGTTGAATTCAATTTAATGATAAGTTCTTTATAAAATATGATCATTCACAAACGTAATTTTTAAGCTCTTATTAATTACCTAAGGATGACAACAAGATAACTACGATAGATAAAAAAAGTGTTAAAAGCACATATTCAATCCATGATATTTTCCAGAATCAATTAACAACTTGATTGAATGATTATCAATCACGGTATCGAAAAAACCATAGCAATTACCCAAGCACTATCGAAAATCAATCATGAAGAAGCCCTTAATTTTATTGTCAGTTCGCGCAAAGCAATTCAGTCCAACGTCTTCTTATCACATGCTGTAGGGCGAACACGTCAGGCTGGTCTCGCCAGAGGATCAAGAAAGGAAAGGTCCCGCTCAAAGAAAGTGCCTTTTTCGCCGGCAGCGCTCCACTCCTATATAGTTCCGCTCGGCTTTCACACCGCCGTGTATATACCCTTTTCATTTTGAGATGAAGGCTCGAGGTTTATTAACACTTGGGCGAAATTCGGGCGGAAAGTTACGCAATAGTCGTGGATTAAAAGGTGTTGGTGTCTTGTCCCTTGAGGCACGTGTCATTCTGGAGTGACGCTGTTTTGGATATATAGGTTGTGGAACGTGGTAGCCACTTTTTTGCGATGGTACGTTCGAGAAAGTAAATGACACATGATTGTTCGATTGTTCGATAGTAATTTGATTATCTCTTGGGATCTGTTGTAAGGAGCAACTCATCCGGCCAATTTTGAATCGCTTAATTTACTATTACGTTTTTTTCTTTTTTGATTATTGGGAAGTCGAAAGTTGTATTGATCGGTTCAAAGAGTCCGCGTTTTTTAGCATCTTTTTTTAAATTGCTTTTATTTTTTCGCTGATTTTTTTTTATTTTATATTAAAACTTTTGCTACCTTTGGACTTATTATCAAAATGAATGTTCTATCGGCTTACATTTTGAAAATTATTAAATAAGTTCACTTATAAACTTAATTTTAACAGAACAACTTTCAAAATCGTTAAATTTTATTACCGATACTGTTTCAATAAGATGAAATCATATAATAAAATTGGGTGATTTTGATAAAAGCATGGAATTATATTGTAGATGTATTTCTATATTATATAATTAATTGATATTATTATTTGAATAAAATATAATATAGCAATTCCAACTCTACGAGTTAAAAATAAATTTAAATGGCAAAAATTAAAAAGAGTTTATTATGCAACTTATTTTATTATTCATTAATGTTAATTTCTTTTATAACTAATTAATTTTCTGGATATTTTATTTCATAATTTGTCATATATTATTTTCAAATTTTCTCTTTTTTAACCTCTTTCTAAAATATTCTTAATAAACAAAATGATTATTTTTGCTATATGAATATAATTACTCTGGAATAGTTTTATCAAATTAATAATCTACTTTATGGTTCATTAATAACTAGAGAAATGTATTTAATTAAATATGATTATGTAAATTTTCTACTTGAATGAGTAAAAATGTAGAGCCTTTCATCACGCTAAAGCGAGAAATTTATTTTATAATGAATAAGCTTTATATATTACGCAAACGCTAATTTTTACCTACAGAAGTGGTAAGTGTAAAATTTTCCATTTAATGCTCCTTAGAAATAAATTGGCCATTATTATTATTGAGGTGAAATAAATAAACGTACAATATCTTTTGTTCAAACTGATATGAAAAAAAAACTAATTCGTTCTTTGTAGTTTTCAAGTATTACAAAAAAATATATATATATTTTAAAAATTGAAAAAAAAATTAAGCAAAATAATTTATTTTATTTCACAGCAGTCATTTACATAAAAAAATTAATACAGTCACTTTCAACTACCAAAAAACAAGAAAAACTACACTACTTTCCATATACAGAAGTTGTAAGAGTTCATTTTACCATTTTAATTACATAAATTCTGGTGTTTTTCTTGCAAAACAAGATTTTTAGAAGTTCCTTTAAAGGGATTAAGACAAAATTCTCGCACAAAATTTACTACTATGTACTTACAATAGAAATGAAATTGTCTTAACTAGAGAAAATATTAAACCAAAAATATTTGCTGGTATCGTATAAAAGCAAGAATCAATTTTATTATTAATACTAAAGTGTTTTCTTCAAATTATGTTGATTAATAACATGTTTTTATCATAAAAGCCAAAATGGAAATAGATAAAACAACTTCTGTTATTGTTATTAAATCAGTGATTGTAGTTGTTATTACTTTTTTGTAAAGAATTTTATAATAAGTCAATGTTTTAATTTTTTGTACAAAATGTATGTACCGTTAGTTTATCAATCTTAAGTAAATATCTTGATATTATTCAAAATCTTTCCTAATCAAGCTCGTAAGTAATTTCTAAATAATAATTAGTGTAGATTATTAATCAAATAAAACAAACTACACAAGGTTAGATTTACTAAGTAAATTTTAAACACGTCACTGAAAATATTAGCGATTCCAGAGTAATAAATTAAATTGAGTCATAAAAGTGTGATTAATTTGATTAACTTTTGGCGGTTATTAATACAGCGGTTCAAAAATCATTGTACATAGCACGTAGCAAATTTTTATGCAAATATTCTTCCGATTTCATCAAATTCATTCAAACTTTTACTTGGAAATTTCAAGAAATTTCAGGTATAACGCGCAGTTGTTGGTCACGTTGACGTTTCCTACGCATAAAGAAAAATTTTCAAAATTTGGTGCACCGAAAAAAATAATTCGCTCAATTTCCTAAAATCTGAGCAAATTTTCCAAAAAAGTACTAGCTATTTTTGCTCTGGACTCAAAGAAGAAGTTTCCTCGTTTAAAATCGGAGAATCTCCTTTATAACAGAGCTAAAATTGAATTTGAATTGATTTTAGTGAAATCCCCTTTTCTTATAAGCCATTTTTGCTTTTTAAACCGTTAGCTACTTTTACTGAGCTAAAAAGGAGTTTCTCCGATATTTTACGGAGTTTTTCCTCTTCATTGTCGTTCGATGTCTATAATCTATATATTTCTGAATAATAGAATAACACGCCTACATTACTTAAAAAATTCGACAAGATTTGCAATTTATAAGTATCAAATATAGTCAAATCGTTCACGCCCCATCTAATAGATGCAGCTATTTTCAAAAGATATATTTCATAAAAGAAATATTATTTGAATTATTAGAAATTTATGACTTTATTAAATAAAATAAAGACTTAAAAATTCTCACCTTATAATTTTTAAGAATACATTTTATAAAGAATGAGAAAAACTGGTTAAGAAGAAAATTTACTTGTCATCATGAACTCAATAAATCAATTTTTTAAAAAGCAATTTAAGAAAAATCCACTTTAAATTTTTAATTTTAAACGATATCATAAAGAGTTATAGCCAAAATGATTATATGGGTTGCCCCATTGAGTAACTTTCCCTTAATTATATTAACCGAGATATTACATGTGTCTTACTAGCAAAACTGAGATACGTCTTAGTAAAGTGTATACAGACTTAATGAAAACGAATTAATCTAATCACGATGGTAAACAGAAAGAATAAATAAAGATTAGCGAATTAATTACAGTTCATGTATTATACCGTATAATACTTAAAAAGCTACCGCAAAAAAAGGTTTGCTGGCAGTTGTCGTCAGCTCATCTTGCCACTATGATTCGATTAAGTATACTTAGTATTGTTATACTGTGCCTTGTCCACCTTGGAAAAGGTAAGAGTTTTTTTTTTGTATGTGAACATTGACATCATTCGTATAAATTGATTCACTGTGAGGTTCATCAAATTCAAACAATTACGTTAACGCATTATGTGCATTACTAAAACTGACATTTGCAATAAATATTACAATACTCATTTTTATTATTTTCATGCAATTTAGATATTTTTTTTTATGGATTTCATAAAATTTTTACGCGAATTTCAATTAGTTACACAAGTATCTATACCATGTTAGTGATAACTGAAATGCGTAATTATGTTGATAGTTACGCAGAAATTTTTTTTAATTACAGTTACTAATATTTATATGCAATTCAAAATTTTAATTCAATAGTTTATTATGAATGTATATTATGGGGTAACTTGGAATTTTTCCACCCAAGTGTGAAATTTGCAGTGATAGTCGTAGGCAAGCATTTTAGAGATCAGTAAGTACAACCGCATAGGGACATAAAGTCATTCACGTATTCATAGTTGATACAATTCTTTTTATCGCGCTTCTACTGACTTTAGTGTTTGTTGGTCGAAAAAATAATAGAGAAATGATATTTTTCGTCTCGGTAAACATACGTCGGTGAGATCATCAAACAATGCGTATTAGTAGAAAACGATAAAAATAAATTTTTCCACTTAACTAATTCACGTCAAATTGTATGACAAAAAATGTTTTTAAACATTTTTTAAACGTTTAAAACTAAATAGACATCACATATTTCATGTTTATCAAGAAACAATATAAAGTAATTTCAAATTTATCAACCAAAAAAAGATGTTTTTAAAAAAATAATATAAAGTCAATTAGGAAAAAATATAAAAATACCTTTATTGTATTATACAAATATATAATAAAACGATTCGAGGTAAAATTTTATCATGTAAAATTCAAAACCTAATGACCATTTTTCTACATTATTCTTCCAGTTCAAGGTAGGAAAGGCGTTGCTGGTGGAGAGCAAGAATGGGCTTACGTTAATGTACGTCCTGGTGCCCACATGTTCTGGTGGCTCTACTACACGACCGATCCAAAGGTGTCATCGCACGTGGAAAAGCCGTTGATACTCTGGTTACAAGGTGGACCTGGTTCCTCCGGCACTGGCTATGGTAACTTCAAAGAATTTGGACCTTATGACCAGTACCTCCGACCCCGAAACCACACCTGGGTACGTTTTTACTTCCATAATTATTCAGATCAAGGTGGATTTTATAATTATTTGTTATATGAAAATTAAGGAAACAATTTTGATTTTAGATGGTAATTACCGTTACTTTATCTGAGTATTATATAATACTTGAATTCTTCTTAATTTGAAAATTGTTTTAGATTATAAAGTAGACCAGCTTTAATTATTTCTAATCCTAATATTCACTTTCCTAACAGGTGAAGGACTATAACGTCCTGATAATTGATAACCCAGTGGGCTCAGGATTCAGTTACGTCGAGAACGAGTCGCAATTGAGCCGTAACAATGCCCAGATAGCTAAGGACTTAGTCGAGTGTCTGCGCGGCTTCTACAAGAAACTTCCAGAATTCCGCAAAGTACCTGTCTACATCATGTCCGAATCCTACGGAGGCAAAATGGCCGCTGAATTAGCTCTCCTATGGTACCAGGTACACTTTTTTTCAAGCAATTCCTATCTCTGATGAAAAAGATTAATCTGTTTTTACAATTAATTTAAATCCCGATCAAAATTTCAAACTCTGTGTTTTTTGCTTACAGGCTCAGGAGTCAGGATACATTGAGAGTAACATTAAAGGCGTCGCTTTCGGTGACTCCTGGATTTCGCCAATCGTAATCATGCGCGAATGGGCGCCCTATCTTCTCAACTTGGTAAAACACACAATACTAACATTTTAATGAATATATATACTTCAGATAAAACAAAGGATGGTAATTCACAACTTTCTAACTATCAGGGATTCCTCGACACACAAGGCTACCAAGCGATAATGAGGCTCGTGGATCAAGCCAAATACTATGCAGATAATAACCGGTATGATGTGGTAGGCAACCTTTATGGCCGGATAGCGGGTACTGTCCAAGCGTATTCTGATGCCGACTTCTACAATATTCTGACGAAGGTCAATGGATTTGGTGGAGCTATGCTACGGAGCTCTCGTAGCCTTGACGAGATGATGACAAGTACTGGATACTTAAAACAAAAAATTCAATTATGTACAAAATTTCATATTAATTATTCGTTTCTTGAATCTTAGGCTCGTTTGGAAGAACAGCGAGGGCCATTGAGGATCCGGTACTAGATAATTTGATGAACGGTGAAGTGAGAAGGATTCTGAACGTTACCAAAAGCTGGAGCGTTCTGAATGGTGCAGTCTTCGGTGCGCTTATGAGTGATTTTATGAAGCCGGTAACCGATGTCGGTATGTATTAGTAATAACAAATAAATATATATCTTCTTGATTTTTTCTTTCTCTTAACATTTTTTTACTTTTTATTATTTAATTTATTTTATTTTTTTTCATACATAGTGGATCAACTGCTAGATGAGACAAACCTGAAGGTCTTTGTGTACAATGGCCAGCTTGACCTGATCTGCAACACTCCAGGTAATTAATTGTTTTATATTAAGACTCTAATTTTCCAACAGCCAACTCAAATTTTACTATATTATTTTATTTGCAGGTGTATTAAAATGGGTTGAAAATCTAAAGTCAAGACATATCCAGAGGTGGAAGAATGCCCAGCGTGTACCAATCGTTGTTAATGGCATAATCGAAGGTTATAGAAAGAACGAAGGAAACTTTGGTTTCTACTGGGTTCATAGAGCTGGTCACATGGTGAGGATAAATTTACTATCTCAACTTGTTTTCTTCTATTTGTTTATTATATAATGCCTCTACAGCAGTGTTAATCATCAATAAGATTTGTTTTTCACGCAGAAAAATTTTCATTAACGTTTTTTAAAGACTTTTGAGTGAAAATCATCTTGATGTTTATGAATTTAATTAATAGATCTCTTATCGTTTATTAACTAATTCTTCGTGATTTAAAAACGGAGCAGAATACATTTTAAATATGCTCTTGCGTTTTCTAGGTACCAGCCGATAACCCAGCCGCAACTGCAGTAGTACTGAAACACCTCACCTCTTTACACTAGAATGGACAGATAGCCATAGTAACAAAACAGGATGTTAGACAATTTAATAAATACAAAACGCATAATTTAAAAACAATAGACAGTATTAACGATAAAGATAGTATAACGATTGGAAGTTTTGTAAATTTTTAAAACTTCTTGATATTTCATTTATTATCTATTAAATATTTATTAACTGTCAAACTACTTTATAAAATATTTTGACTTTTAATTTATATTTATGTGTAATGAGTAATATAAATATTTTGATAAAATGAAACAAACAAATAAACAAAATAAGCTGTAAATAAAGAAAACAAAGAAATAAACGAAATAAGTAACACCCGTTTTAAATTCTCTACATTTAGAACGCCTTGATTGAAATAAACTACTAATTTTAAGACTAATTTATGAAATAATCAATGGTAAAAAATTGTGGTAAATCAGAGTGCATCACTCTTAGGTTGATGAAAGAATCAGTTTATTTAAGAATGTTAAGTTTATTCACTTCTAACATGTTTCTCGCTTTATTCACTACTTTACAAGTTTCTTACTTATTGTAATTATCTTCCTCTCTAGTAGCGGAATGTATAATCAATTAGCAGAAATCATACAGTCACGGTTTACTTACACCAGTCAAAAAAAAAAAACAGATTTTGTCATACAGTAGTAATTTACTTTTATTATTTATTTACATAAAATTAAAAATTCTATCTATTTTCGGTAAAAATGTTGTTAAGCAAACTCTTTTTAGGTAGATATAATACATCTTGTACTTAGTTGTACAGAAACTTTTTTTCAATTAATTCATGAATGGTCCGAATATTGGGAATTGTTAATTTTGTAAGTGTCTTTCCAGTCTAGGTAAAAAACGTGACCAAAACTAAAACAGAATACATTATAAATGAATAATCAATTTTTGTTGAATTGAAAAATACGCTTTAATCGACGATTATTAGCAGGTAATTTGCATATTTCATTTTTCTTAATCTTCTAAAAGCCTGTGTACACTTTATTTTCATTTGACACGCAATCCAAAGCTGAGCGGGTTTTGTCACGTGTTGTAAACACTTGGAAATTCAGGTATTATACTAACTGTCGTCAGTGTAGAGTATTCTTTTTGTGCACATTTTAGAGAATTCTTTGTTTGCGTTTGGGAGACATAAAGAGACGTGTTATTCTGTGAACTTCTTTTATATAAAACAAATTTAAATAAAACAATAACTTTAACGAAAAATAAGAATACAATGTACCGAGAAATTCATTTGAGTATTACTGCAATATAATAAACTAAATGAATAATAAATCATATAAGTAATCTAATTCCCTAAATAGATTTTTATCTATGTGTTTGAATCATTCTTAAAAGTACTTCGAAATTCATATATTCTGCAACCACTATGCAAATTCGAAGTGACTAAAACATATAATGAAATAAAAAAACTGCTGTGAAAAAATAAAAATTCATCTTAAATGTCAAAAAAGAACGTCAATGCTTACGTTAACTTGAATGGCTGATGTAAACGAATCAACCTACTTCAAAAACGTTGGTAGTCAGTTCTTAGTCGCCCATACCGGAACGATGACACGTTTGAGTCTCTTTTGTATTGTTGTGCTAAGTTACTTGCAGTTCGGAAATGGTAAAATTAGCGATACACTATTACTCAGTCAGATCTAATATTTAGATTAGTACTTTGTTAAGGACTTGAGTTACTTTATTTACGTATACTTTATATAATTAAAAAATATTTGTAATCATTAAATTCGCAATAAATTATTTTTTTATCAAATATTCATAACTTTTAACTTTATGATTTTTCCATGTGCAATTATTACTCACATAAATATTTTTATTTGTCAAATTATTAATAAACATCTAATATGGTTAAATAAACATAAATTGACTTTAATAATGATATTTACCTTGCAAAAATCTTGCTTCTTTATTTCCTTTTAAATAACATTAGATATTATCTTTAAATAAAACTATTTTCCGAATAATTAGAAAACAGTTTACTGACGGATATTTTGTATAATAAATAATAAATACGCGCGTGAAATAACAATCCTTTATCCTCATCTCTTCCCATAGTAAAAGGCAGACAAGGCGTAGGCGCAGGTGAGCAAGAATGGGACTTCGTGGAGGTGCGGCCAGGCGCCCACATGTTCTGGTGGCTGTACTACACTACCAACGAGAATGTGATGTCGTATGTGGAAAAGCCTCTAGTGATTTGGTTGCAAGGCGGTCCCGGCACCTCGGGCACAGGCTATGGCAACTTTAAGGAGCTTGGGCCTTACGATGAAAATCTCAATGCTCGCAACCTCACCTGGGTACGCTGTGGCTATCGTAATTTTTACAAAAATTAAAATATCTTTTAATTATAGGAATTAAAATAACATTTTGATACAAAAGTTTTGTTAAACACAAAGTAGATAATGGCAAAAAATGTCGATATTAGGCCAGAATTTTCTAACTGAAACTTACTCGTTTCATTACTCAATAGTAATATGATACTCTGGAACCATTTAGCCTTGTATATGTCGTATCAAAAATTACAGTTCGATACATGCGAGAAAGTGATTTCAACCTCGCGTGACCTTTTCACCCTTACTTTGCTCAGACGCAAATGCCACGCGAGGCTAAACTCATTTTGTGATTCTCCATGCGCAAAGCTCGATTCCTAACATGCTCGAGTAAAAAAGCGTATGTTAAATCTCGTTTATGGAAGTAAATACATAAGAGATTTTAACCTCGCGTGACTTTTTTACTCTCACTTTAATCGGATACAAACATAACCAGACACACTTTCTCGCAATACTATTTTTCAGAAAGAAGTTTATTTATCTTTATAAGATTGCTAAAAATTCATTATTCTAATGTTAATCAGGTGAAAGATTTCAATCTTCTGTTCATTGACAATCCAGTGGGCACTGGCTTCAGTTACCTGGAGGATGAAGTTTCCTACAGTAAAACCAACATGGACATCACCCGTGATTTACTCGAATGCATGACTAGTTTTTACGAAAAGCTACCCCAGTTCCGTAGAGTACCGGTCTACATTATGTCCGTATCTTACGGAGGAAAAATGGCCGCTGAATTTGCGCTCCGTTGGTACAAGGTAAGTACCTTAGTTATCTTCTTATTACTACTATACACATGTATGAAAAACCCTAAGTAAACATTATTTCTCTAGTCCCAAAAATTAGGACTTATCGATAGTAACTTGAGAGGTGTTGGCCTGGGTGACTCTTGGATTTCGCCGATCGACAGTGTGCTCACTTGGGCACCGTATCTTCTAAATTTGGTAAAATATACAAAATTATTCTCTAAATAAAAATCTATCTACACATCCAAATGTAACAACGAATACTTTTCCATCAGGGAATGATCGATGAAGATGACTACAACCACATCGCAACTTCAGCGAATAAGACAAGACATTTGGTGGAAGAAGGTCATTGGTCTGCGGCATTTAAGCAATCGCGTCATACGATGGTTACTATTGTACACGCTACCAGAGGCGTCGATTCGCACAACATATTAACGAGAAAGTTGGCATCAGCGCCTTTGAACGGGATGATGCCAGGTAATGCACGTTAATTACTATCGAAAGTAAGACAAAAACAAGATGTGTATGTTTGTTTTTGCATTAAGCCTACCAAAGTCTTTTATTAGAACTGTAGTGTATTATTATATATGAGAAAATTAAGTAAGAAACACTCTGTAGTTCATTATTAGAAAGTCCAGTTACCTCTGATTTTGAATACCATCACCGGTTTTTGCTAATAGACTGAGTTCATATGCCTGACATCAGTAGTGTAAACCACAAAGTCAGACGGTTTGGCTTTCAACATTAATAAGCGTGAACAAGAGTATTCCTGCATATTGATATTACTCAATGATCTTTGAATGTATGGGAATAACTGTAGTTGTACGTAGATATCCTTACAAATGCAAAGGGTAGATGCCTCGTACCTTTTGTAAATAGATAAATATTACACGCATCTCAACTGGACCTACAGCTTTAGATAGAAATTGAATTATTAAAATTCCAAAAAAGATATTAATAAATAATTTTTAAAAATGTTAAAGTTTCTAAACCTAGATTTAAATCCGAAATATTCTGTTTAGAAAGCCTTACGAGAAGTCACCGTGGCTATGTGCAAAACATTTATTTTGATATTTTGTGCAGTTGAGCCAGTTCTGGATGAACTAATGAACGGCGATGTGAGAGAGGCCCTAAACGTAAGCGAAGACTGGGTCTTGCAGAACATGCAAGTTTACGAAGCGCTTGATAGCGAATTCATGAGGCCTGTCACCGATATCGGTATTTATAGTTTTGTCTCTATCACAAAAAGAAAATTTTTCTAATAAGAAGTAAATTGCCTTTAGTGCTACGGAGTATACTTTGATTACTAATTTAAAATTTATAGGTATTTAATAATAATAAATAATGGTCCTTACATTTTTTAAATTATTGATCTTCTTTTGTCCTACATGTACTCAAGTAATTTTTTTCTGCTATATTACTTAATATAGTAGTATTACTACTTTCAACTCAAAAGGAGAACAACAGGGTTGTTAATAATACATGGATCTCGCTGTAATTTATTTTTAGTTTACAGAAATTTAAAATTAGATTTTTAAACAGAAATTAGAACTAGAGGAAACAAACTTAAAGTTAATTTTTTTAGAAAATGAAATTCAATTTTGAAAAATTTAGCTAAATATTTAAGTTTTACGCAGGGATTACTTTTCCTAAAATTGTCCGCAACAAAACTCTAAAACACGGATATCTTATTATTTGAGACAAAGAAGGTTCTGAAAATTTTCAGAAAGATGATCTACAACTCTAGTTCTCTCCTTTTTAGTATACTCAAGTCAACTTGTTAAATCTGTCTATAGTTTGCGAAGTGACTCATCGCTGCAAATGATAGTTCGAAATAAATATTTGAAGTCTTAAGAGAGAGCAAAATAAGTATTTTTATTTATTTTGTAAAAATAATTCATTACGTAAAGTTTTCTTTTGCAAGATTAAAGGCAGATAATAATGGAGACATTAAAAAAAAATTATAAAAAGTACATCTTATCAAATAATAAAATGCAAAATTTTTTTATGTTTACAACATTTTTTCTTCTTCCTTTGATAGTTGAACAACTACTGGACGATACAACATTACGAGTCTTTGTCTACAATGGTCAACTGGATATGATAACATCAACGCCAGGTAAATTTTAAAATTTTTCAACCAAATATAGATCTATTTATGTATAAATTCGATTATATGTTTCAATTTTTGAAAATGAACTTCTAATTTTGTACACTTTCTAATTACATTGCAGGGACACTAAAGTGGATTAATAATCTGAAATCAGAGCATATTAAAAGATGGAAAAAGGAACCGCGAGTACCACTCATCATCGACGGTGTCATTGAAGGTTTCAAAAAGGGTTCAACAAAATTCCGCTTCTACTGGGTTCATCGAGCAGGACATAACGTAAGAATTGATTTAATATTTTAAAAACTGTTTATCAAGAATAAAGTAAAATAATTGTATTCGTCAAAAATTTTTTTAGGTAGCAGCTGATAACCCCGCTGCCGCTTTCGCTATACTCAAAGATCTTACACGAGAATATAACAATAATCTTTTTAATTGACAAGAAATTGAGAAAATATAATATTTCAACGAATTATTTTTTATTGTTTAGACTTCTGCTATAGAGGTTTTGTCATACTATGTATTAATTTTTTATAAAATAAAGATTTTATTTACATTGTTACATTTAAGTACATTAACAATTATGATTTAAAATCATTTATTATCCTTGGAAAAATTAAAAAAAGAATTACTTGAAATAAATTTTTTGCCAACTATGGAAATGCGAAAAGTTGGTAAATCCAAAACTTTAAGAATCAGAAATTATATTTTTTATGCTAAACTCAGTGGGTTATATCGAAACACATACTTTACTGGTATGTGCGTCTCATCTTATAAAGCAAGTGATAAATGAAGTAATCTAGAACAACTCAATAAAGATTTATAAAATGCAATTTTTTCAAATGTTTTTTATTTCATACTTTTTAGAGGCTATAATTGGAATCTCCAAAAGTTTGTTTCATAAATTCACAGGAAACGTGCGTATTTGCTTTCCAGTGTGTTGATCGTTACTGCCAAAAATATATTTTCTGAAATCTATATGTTCTACAAAAACATTCAATATCAATAAGATCAAGTACCAGTATTTTTGCTAGTACTCGCGATACCAGGCTAATACCAATACTAAATTTGAACGGAACCACCGCACCGCCGTCCTCTACAATTTAAAAAAAAAATTGCCCAAATCGGTCAACATCTCGCCGAGTTACGCGCGGACAAAAAAAAAGGGGGGGGGGAATCATACGGTACGAACGTATAACCTCCTCCTTTTTCAAGTCGGTAAAAATTATGATAGTATCAATGTTTATGTTAAATATCAGCTAAAGTAATAAAAAATTCTGCTACTTAATTTTTTGACCAAGAGTAAATTTTTATTATAAAAATATAGTAAAAACTTATTCATTGTTATGTAAAATATTTTTAATTATACATACATACACTCTAAACTTAAAAGTGCAAAATCTAGAAGTAAAGCGCTTAAAATCTACGTTTTAATCTTTATAATAGTATATTATGTGCCAAGGGCGATAAGTAGATGATCTTTATTGCCCGAGTTTAGAGTTTGCAGTACGAGTCGTAGGCAAGTTAACACGAGCCGAAGGCGAATAACCTCGGTTCAACCCCGGTCCAAGCTCGGTGGTTCACCGCGGATCGATTGTTCGAACATCGAGTTAAACTCGATTAAATTTAGCCATACACAGTCTAGGGATATTTAAGGTAGTTCGATAGATCTCCGCTTGCGGGGTAAGGGAAGAGAGCCCCCTCTCTCCGCGTGCGCGGCTCCGCTGCCCCCTCCCGCAGCCAACAAGCTTGAGTTTTTGTAGTTATTTTCGTTAATAACTCAAAATCGAAACTGTCAATCTTTACCAAACTTGGCACATACATTTTTGTATATTTACTTAACAGTTTGTATAGTTTTTTATTCACCTCTAACCATTTTTTCAATAAACGCACTCTATGTTAGTTCGTGAGCCCATGTATTTTTAGTTAATTTTGAAGTTGAATATCTTCTTCCGAACGACATTGTCAAATGTTCTGACATTTTGTGTACTGTCGTGTAATATGAATACAAATAACATATTAAGTTTTCAGAATGATTTAACCATTTTGCTTTCGGTATCGAACCTCTTTAAGCTGACGCTCTTCTTGTGCCGCGCCGCGCTGCGCCGATTGGTTTTTTTTTCGTTTAGTTTTACTTTAATAAACTTTATTAAGGTTGGTCAAACAGCGAAACAACCTAAGTATGTTTTCGAAAAACAGAATTGACGACCAGCCACGGTATTTTTGTAACTGTGAACGCACTCTGAATAAATTATAAATGAATAAACAATTTTTGTTGTATTGACAATACGCTTTAATTGACAATTATTAGCAGGTAATTTGCATATTTCATTTTTCTTAATTTTTTAAAAGCTTGTGTACACTATATTTTCGTTTGACACGCAATCCAAAGCTAAGCGAGTTTTGTGACGTGTTGTAGACATTTGGAAATTCAGGTATTGTACTAACTTTTGTCAGTGTAAAGTATTTTTATTGTGCTCATTTTAGAGAATTCTTTGTTTCTTATCGGGAGACATCTTTATGTCTCTTTAGACGTGTTATTCTGTGGACTTCTTTCTTATAAAATAAATTAAAACAATAAATTTAACGTAAAGAAAGCATACAATGTATCAAGAAACTTATTTGAGTACTGCAAGATGATAAATTCAATGGATAAAAAAGTATATATATGTAATTTAATTCCCTAAATAGGTGTTTATTTATATTTTTGTATCATTCTCAAGTGACTATAATATATAATGAAATAAAAAAATAAATACCGTGTATTATATAGAATAAATAAAAGTCAAAAAACAACGTCGATGCTTACGTTAACTTGAATAGCGTTAACTTGAATAGGATTTGAACAAATCAACCTACTTAAGAAACGTTGGTAGTCAGTTGGTAGTCAGTTGGTAATTAGTTGCCCATACCGGAACGATGACACGTTTGAGTCTCTTTTGTATTTTTGTGCTAAGTTATCTGCAGTTCGGAAATGGTAAAATTAGCGATACACTATTACTCAGTCAGATCTAATGTTTTGATTAGTACTTTATTAAGGACTTGAGTTACTTTATTTACGTTTACTTTATGTAATTAAAAAATATTTGTAATCATTACATTCGCGATAAATTATTTTTTCATCAAATATACATAACTTTTAACTTTATGATTTTTCAATGTGCGATTATTACTCACACAAATATTTTCATTTGTCAAATTATTAATAAACATCTAATATGGTTAAATAAACATAAATTGACTTTGATAATGATATTTACCTTGCAAAAATCTTGCTACTTTATTTTCTTTTAAATAAAATTAGACATTAACTTTAAATTATTAATTTATTTATCGAATAATTGGAAAACTGTTTACTGACGAATATTTTGTACAATAAATAATTGATACGCGCGGTAAATAATAAACCTTTTTCCTCAACCCTTCCTTCAGTTAAAGGCAGACAAGGTGTAGGCACAGGTGAACAAGAATGGGACTTCGTAGAGGTGCGGCCAGGCGCCCACATGTTCTGGTGGCTGTTCTACACGACCAATGAGAACGTGACGTCGTATGTGGAAAAGCCTCTAGTGATTTGGTTGGAAGGCGGTCCTGGTACCTCGGGCACAGGCTATGGTAACTTTAAGGAGCTTGGGCCTTACGACGAAAACCTCAATCCTCGCAACCTCACCTGGGTATGTTGTAGCTACCGTTATTTTTATAGAAATTTAAATATTTTTAAATGATAGGAATTATAGTAACATTACTCAATATTAATATGATACTCTATGATCATTTAGACTTTTATATGCCGCATCAAAAAATTCAGTTCGATACATGAAAAAGGTGATTTCCACCTCAAGTGACCTTTTAACTCTCACTTTGCTCAGACGTAAATGCCACGTAAGGGGCTAAAATCATTTTGTGATTCTAGAGTAAAAAAAGCGTATATTAAGTGGATACATGAGCAATTTTAACCTCGCGTAACTTTTTCACTCTCACTTCAATCGAATACCAACATAACCAGACACACTTTCTCGCAATACTATTTTTCAGAAAGAAAGTTTGTTTATCTTTATAATATTGCTTAAAATTCATTATTCTAATGCTAACCAGGTGAAAGATTTCAATCTTCTGTTCATTGACAATCCAGTGGGTACTGGCTTCAGTTACGTGGAGAATGGAGTTTCCTACAGTAAAACCAATATGGAGATCGCCAAGGATTTACTCGAGTGCATAAGTAGTTTTTACAAAAAGCTACCCCAGTTCCGCAGAGTGCCGGTCTACATTATGTCCGTATCTTACGGAGGAAAAATGGCCGCTGAATTTGCGCTCCATTGGTATAAGGTAGTCATCTTCTTATTACTATACACATGTAAGAGAAACCCTAAGTAAACATTATTTCTTCAGTCCCAAAAATCAGGACTTATCGATAGCAACCTAAGAGGTGTTGGCCTGGGTGACTCTCTCATTTCGCCGACTGACACTGCGCTCTCTTGGGCGCCGTATCTTCTAAACTTGGTAAAGTACACAAAATTATTCTCGAAATCCAAATCTATCTACACATCCAAATGTGACAACGCATACTTTTCCAACAGGGAATGATCGATGAAGATGACTATAATCGCATCGAAACTTTGGCAAATAAGACAAGACATTTGATAGAAGAGGGTCATTGGAACCCGGCTTGTGACCAATTCTATACTACGTTAAATACTATTTATGAAGCTACTGGAAACTTCGATATGTACAACATACTAACGAAAAAATTGACCTCAGCGCCTCCGGATAAGATGCCAGGTAAAGCACGTTAAATGTTATTGAAAGTAAGACTAAAACAAGATGCGTACGTTTGTTTTTGCGTTAAACCTACCGTAATTTTTTATTAGAACTGTACTGTGTTATTATACATGAGAAAATTAAGTGCTTTTGCGAGTAAACACTCACTTTAGTAGAGCTCGTTGTTAAAAAGTCCAGTTACCTTTGATTTTGGATACTTACCATCACCGGTTTTTGCCAATAGAGTGAGGTTATATGCCTGTCATCAGTAGTGTAACCACTAAAGTAAAATAGTTTTATTTTCAACATTATTAAGCATAAATAAGAATGTTTGGTTCCTACATATTAATATTACTCAATGATCTTTGAATGCGTGGTAATAACTGTTGGACGTAGATATCCCTACCAGAGATGAACAGCGTATATGCCTCGTAAAAGTTCTCTTAAAAAGACAAATCTTATATGCATCTCAACTAATCCTACAATTTTAAATGGAAACTGAATTATTAAATTTTTAGTAAAGAAACATAAACAATTTTCAAAAATCTCTAAGGTACTGAGTTTGGAATGGACCCAAAATTTTCTCTTTAGAAAACCTTACCATAAATCACCGCGGCTATGTGCAAAACATTTATTTTGTTACTTTGTACAGTTGACCCAGTTCTGGATGAACTAATGAACGGCGATGTGAGAAAGGCCCTAAACGTAAGCAAAGCCTGGATCTTGCAGAACGTGGAGGTTTATCAAGCGCTTCATGACGACTTCGTGAGGCCTGTCACCGATATCGGTATTTATAGTTTTGTCTCTATCACAAAAAGAAAGTTTTTTTAATAAGAAGTAAACTGCCTTTAGTGATACGGAGTATACTTTGATTACTAATTTAAAATTTAGGTATTTACTGAGTAATTGTCCTTACATTTTTCAAATTACTGATCTTCTTTTGTCCTACATGTACTCAAGTAATTTTTTTCTGTTTTACTTAATATAATAGTATTACTACTTTCAATTCAAAAGGAGAACAACAGGGTTGTGAATCATACATAGATCTCGCTGTAATTTATTTTTAGTTTACATAAATTTAAAATTAGATTTTTAAACAGAAATTAGAACTAGAGGAAACAAACTTAAAATTAATTTTTTTAAGTAATAAAATTCGATTTTAAGAAATTTAACTAAATATTTAAGTTTTGCCTAGCGATACTTTTCCTGAAATTTTTCGCGATTTGAATCTCTAAGTCTATTCAATAAAATGCTAAAACACGGTTATCTTATTATATGAGCCAAAGAAGATTCTGACAATTTTTAGAAAAATTGATGATCTACAACTCTAGTGCTCTCCTTTTTAGTGTACTCAATTCGACTTTTCAAGTCTGTCTACAGTTAGCGAAGTGACCCGTCGCTGCAAATGACAGTTCATAAAATAGTGATAAAAGTAAATATTTTAAGTTTTAAGAGAGAGATAAATAAATTTTTTTATTTATTTTGTAATAATAATTCATTACGAAATGGCAGATATTAAAGAATAGTACATTGTTTAACAAGTGAGATATAGTTGCCAATAACGCAAGCGGTCACGAGTGCGGCATGTGCCCAAGTGTGTTATTAGCAACTATACCGAACGAGTTGAACATAGAATTTTTCATTACGCGTGTTTGTAGTATGTCTGATTACGATTCTATTGTGTGTACGAAAAATGTCGAATTGCGCCGGCGTGGAATATTTTCATAGCTCATGTCCGAGGGTGTTTTGTATTTGCAATTACACGCTGCCGCGCTAGCGGCAGCGTTCAATTTATTGGAAAAACAAAACACGCTCGGGCGTGAGTTATGAAAATAACGCACACCGTGCGTAATCAGCTATTTTCCGCACGCACAACAAAAGCGTAATGGGACACATTACAAACATGCGTGATGAAAAATAATAAAATATACATCTTACCAAACAATAAGATGCACAATTTTTTATGAATATAATGTTTTTTATAATTCTTTTTTTTTATAGTTGAACAACTACTGGACGATACAACATTACGAGTCTTTGTCTACAATGGTCAACTGGATACAATCACATCTACGCCAGGTAAATTTTAAAACTTTTCAATCAAATATACATCTATATATAAGTGGTTTATTGTTTCTGTATCTATTTATATATAAATTTGATTATATCGTTTCAATTTTTGAAAATGCACTTCTCATTTTGTATACTTTCTAATTACATTTCAGGGACACTAAAGTGGATCAATAAACTGAAGTCAGAGCATATCAAGAGATGGAAAAAAGAAAAGCGATTACCACTCACCATCGATGGTATTACTGAAGGTTACAAAAAGAATTCAATGAAATTCGGCTTCTATTGGGTTAATCGAGCAGGTCATAATGTAAGAATCAATTTAACTTTTTGAAAAATTTTCATCGAAAATAAAGTATAATACTTACTTGTGCATGTCAAAAATTTTTTTTAGGTTGCAGCCGATAATCCCGCTGCCGCTTTGGCTATACTCAAAGATCTAACACTAGAATACAATAATAATCTTTCTAATTGACAAGAAATTGAGAAAGTATAATATTTCAACGAATTATTTTTTGTTGTTTCGACTTCTGCTATAGAGGTTTTGTCATACGATGTATAAATTTGTTATAAAATAAAGATTTTATTTACATTGTTACATATAAGTGCATTAACAATCACGATTTAAAATCATTATTTGTCCTTGAGAAATTAAAGTGTGTTAGTTATAATTAAAAAAAGGATCACTTGATATGATCTTTTCGCCAACTGTGGTAATCAGAAATATTACTTTACTCTTTGGTAACATATTAAACTATTTTAACTTTAATATGAAATGTTGGTTAATCCATAATTTTAAGAATTGAAAGAAAGATTGATTAAAGAATTTATATTTTTTATGCTAAACTCAGGGGTTGCCTTAAAACATATACTTTACTGGCATATGCATCTCCTCTTGTTAAATAAGTGATAAATAAAGTAAAATAAATTTATAACAGCTCAGTAAAGATTTATAAAATGCACGTTTCTTCTTCTAAGAAACTTTTCAAAATTCTAGCTAAAATTTGGACTTACTCGGAATAAACTACGTAGCTTCGTTTTATAGCCGAAAAAGATTAGCGTTAGATAATTTTTTGTCGTAAAATTTTACTTTATGTCTTATTTTGTACTATTTTTATAGTATTTTTTGATGAATACGTTTTTTATAACATACATTGCACAAATATGTATAAGTTGAAGACGTTTTACAATAAGAATAATAGCAAAAAATTGCCTAAGTAATGAGTCAATATTAATTAAGTCAATTTGTGGATGATCAATTGCAAAATACTTTTTATTTCCGGTACATAAGTTAAGAATTTTAGAATTTTGATGTTTTGTAATATTTCATACTTATTACGTCAGCTAAAACTATCAAGAAATATATTTTTAAATATTATTTTGATGCAAAATTACAATTTTTAAAACTTTTCAATTTCAAATACAATATTTCAAATGAATTAGTCATTATAATAAATATGAATACAGTAATTAATTAAAAATAAGTTATGAAGAGTAATAAATTTGAAGGTAGTTCTCTATAGAATTCAATTACTGTGTATAATTTGGAAAAAATACTCGATGTTCTCTGAACTTCGATGAATATATTCTAATTTTTTTAAACTTCGATTACTGAACTAATTTTGGAGAAAAAATTCTTTAAATTTGCCTGTTATATATTGAGGTATTGGGTATGACACTGTAACATGCTCTATTATTAACGTGACAACAAAATCACTGCGAGTATAAAAAATAAAGATTCGTATTTTTCAATGATTGAAAAAAATTTGGGGTAGCCGAAATAATAAGCAAGATATTCGCCCTAGAAAAAAGAAAAATATGTGTTTTGATAACCTCTAACGTGCCATTTGTAATACTGCACAGTTCAACGCTACGTACACACAATATTTATATTATTCAAACATTGTTATTTTTACTCGAATCTTTATATAAAGCACCTTAAAATTTATAAATAAATTTAATAAACACCATATAAAAAATTTAATTAAGAATAATAAATATGGAATTTGACAGTGTCTCTTTTAAATCCCACAAAAATGATATTTATTTTCATAGTAACTTTAGTTTGTATAAAATTTTATAATAAAGTATTTTAAACTTAGGAACACCATAATTTACTACGGTCACTAGTAAAACGACGACTTTGAAATTATGGAATTTGGCAAAAATATTTGGACTCAATACAAATATTTTTGCATTAGGGGCTTAAGAACATATTAAATATAATGATAATTTTTTCCTTATATTATACGAATAATCGTTAACCAAAAAACTATTTTTTTCTAAATTTTAAAGAGTTGAAATTATTTTATTTGACATAAATTTTTAAGGTCAAGTGAACTTGATTATATGATGTAAAAACTGGCACAGGCTGTTAATCGAGTATTATTTCTCTATAATTACCTCTTAAGCAATGCTTGTTTTCTGGCATACGTTGCACAGACACGTGCCATTTGAATAGTTTATAATAGGAAACATAGCACGGAAATGTTAATAAGTATTAAGTAAATATGTGAATGATCAATTGTATGAATACCTTTTAATTCCTGTACACAGTTTTAAATGCTAATAACTTCATATATTTGATATTTCGTAACACCTGTATATCCGAATTTCCTGTATCAGCTGAAACAGCTTTAAAAAAAAATCGCTTTAGCTGTGATAAAGTAGTCTTCAATGCCTACGTCGACTTGAACGATTAGATCTATCAACCAGCGTCAAATTAGTTAATAGTTTATTATTTATAATCATTTTGTAATGATGAAACGTTTAAATATCTTTTGTATCGTTGCCCTGTGTCTGGTGTATTTTCAAAGTGGTAAAATCTCACTATAGATTATTTCTCAGTCAAATATAATTTAAGTTTAATATATTTTACAGCAAAAAAATTGTTATTTTTAATAAAAAAAATATATATTCGTAAGTAAACAAGAGAATATACATTTTTTGTTATTTAGCCGAAAGCAGACAAGGCTTTGGTGCTGAAAACCAAGAATGGGACTACGTCGAAGTGCGCCCAGGCGCCCACATGTTCTGGTGGCTCTATTATACAACCAACAAGACGGTATCATCCCATCTAGAAAAACCTCTAGTGGTTTGGTTGGAAGGTGGGCCTGGCACCTCGGGTACTGGCTATGCCAACTTTAAAAAAGGACTTGGACCCTATGATGAAAATCTTAATCCACGAAATCACAGCTGGGTATACATTATTTCTTTTAATATCTTCACCAATAATAGTACCTGATTGTAAAAGTGAATCTTTCGCTCTAGTCGATTTTATAATTAATTGAAAGATATATACTTCAAGGAGATCGTTCGTGGAATTTATTAGTCCTTTTTTTAAGATTAATGAAAATGGATACTGTATTTTAAAATCACATTTTTAAAATGTGATTCAGTGAAATGTTGACTTGATTATGAGAAATTTTCATTATTTTAACATTACGTTTCATTTTTAAAAATAGTACATTTTATAGCTTATTATCTCTAACATTTTTAGCTTGAAATCGCTACTCTTCAAATGAGTTAGAATATTTTAAAGTTACATTGCCCTCTTTGAAATTCTCATCCCTATTTCGTAGACTGAAAAAATTCACATCAATTTTTAGATTAAAATTTTAAAATTTTAATTTCTTCTTATCATATAGAGCAATGGATTACTGTCTAATTATTCTATCTTTTACTATGAAGTAGAAGCCATTTTTTGACAATAGTTTTAAATTAATTTCACATATTTATTCCAGATTAACAATTATAACGTCTTATTCATCGATAGTCCTGTGGGCGCAGGTTTCAGCTACATTGACAATGGTACTTCCTATAGCTCAAATAACACCCAAGTTGCTCGAGATTTAATTCAGTGCATGAGTGGTTTTTACAAAAAACTACCTGAGTTTCGTAATGTGCCAGTCTACATTATGTCGGTATCTTACGGAGGCAAAATGGCTGCCGAATTTGCACTTCTTTGGTATAAGGTAAGTAGCAAATATATTCATACTCACAAGCTTTATAAAGGTGCCTTTTAATGACTCTACACCTTAAACGGGACATTTAAATTATCTAGTATAAATTTAGATTCTATGAGAGTGGTACAATTAAATGTAAGCAAGCTATAATTTAAATAAAATGTTTTTTCAGGTACTACTAGATACCAATATCTAGCTCTATATAATGTGTCTGTACACTTATATATTTTGTAATAAGTTTTTCATTTTAGATTATATATCTATTTTCGTTATACAAAATATAATATCAAATACCCAACTAACAATGTGATATAAAATTTTCTAAAATTTCAATTTTTGGCTTCAAAAATCTTTTTTTTTTATTTTTGTAATTTTCTCTGAATGTAATGCATTTCTTCTTTACCTCTATTATTATACTTAGACCCAGAAATCTGGATCTATTGAGAGCGACCTAAGAGGCGTCGGGCTGGGAGATGCTTGGATCTCACCTATGGACAGCGTGCTCAGCTGGGCCCCGTATCTTCTCAACTTGGTAATAAACATAAAATTATCTCCGAATATCAAAATCTATCTTCACAACTCAATTTAATAACACGCATCACCAGGGACTGGTTGACGAAGAAGGCTACAATAACATCACAGAATTAGCCAATTTTGCAAAAGTGAGTTTTGAGAGTAAGTGGAGTAATGCTACCACGTGTGTGGGATACACGTTTGGCGAAGTCTTTTATCAAACAAGCAAAGTTGATGAGAACAACATTTTAACAAGGGTGGAGGCCGGTATTCCTCTGGATGGTTCAACGTTAGGTAATGTGATGAGTGATTTTAATGCAAGTATTTCGAAATGATCGATTATTTGCGACGAAAATTTATTTCGATTTTTTTTATAGATGGTGAGTTTGTTCTGAAAGCACTCATGAATGGACCGGTGAAGCAGGCTTTGAATGTAAGCCAGAATTGGACCTTGATGAATGATGACTTATACTTTGCTCTCGATGACTTTCTGAATCCTGTGACCGATATTGGTATGAATTAAAAAGGACCCTTTTACTTAAAACCAACTATTTTTAGATATCAATTTTCGAGCTTTTAAAATTTTTCGATTATTCAGGCAAAATTCTGTACGACTACAGGTTTCGATCATTTTATTTTTCGAAAAAATCAATTTTTAAGTAGATCAAAGATAAGTTTGAAAATATTTTAAGCCTTATCAATAACATCTTTCATATAAAAAAAATTTGTTTTGAATTTATAGTCAATGTCAAGATTAATAAACTTTCGAGCATTCAACTGTTAAATATTATTGGTTTTCGAATTTTTTAAAATTTGCGATAATGTTAGCTATCATGCATATTTTTATTACGCTCTGATTAAAACTTGTAATTTTTATAAATTTATACTGTTAATTCCTTTTTTAAAGTGGAAAAACTACTGGATGAAACACCACTTCGGGTCTTTGTATACAATGGCATATTGGACATGATCACTCCTATTCTAGGTAATTTTTAGATTATGTACATCTGCTGTCGAGTTATTTTTTTCGATAACTTAAAATTCTTATATTTTTAAAATTTCAAAGGTACCATGAAATGGATCAATAATTTGAAGTCAGAGCACGCCAAGGAATGGAAAAAAGAACCACGTATACCGGTGGTCGTTGATGGTTTTATTGAGGGTTTTAAAAAGAATACAACCAATTTCTCCTATTATTGGGTCCAACGAGCTGGACATTATGTAAGAACCAATAGAAATTAAAAAAATTTTTATTCGACAATAAATTATTAATAATTATACAATATTGCAGGTTGCAGCAGATAATCCTACAGCTGCTTCCGTAATACTTAGCGAACTTACGCTAGGATATAATAGCAGTCTCTCTAATTGAGGGTGTTAACGGAGGGAAGTTCCCTCCATATAATCTAATTCATAAAAATAATTTATTTAGTAATATAAATTCTTTGTAAATAATTTTAATGTAAATATTATTTTGTATAGTATATACAATTATATAAATATATTTATAACAAAAATAAAAAATATTATTATTAATTAACCAGAAAAAACAATGACGAAGAGAAACTATTAATAATATTTTTGTACGTAGAGAATGTGTGTATACTAATGAAGAAAAAAAATTAATTTTTTCAATGCCATGGGTAAAAGTACCTCATTATTTCTCGTCGCAGGTAATTGAATGTGGCTCTTTTACCCTAGGTGTTGTAAAAAATAGCATATAAATATTTTCTGTATAATGTACTAATAATCAGATCAAAACAACTTTTAACATTTTGTTCAGCAATGAGCTTTTAAAAAATTGTTTAAAATTCAACAATACAGTTTGTTTACAATTTTTTAAAATTTACATAAATATTACACATATTTCTTTACAACTTTGTACTTACAATATTAGGTACCTCTAACTAAAAATTAACTAATTTGAATTTATTAATTAAGTTTTAATCTTCTTATGCAAATATCTTATCTTAAGATATACACGAATTCCATTTATTTTATAGTTTGCTATTTCGCGAGGGAATCAAAGCATATATTACCTTTGTATATACTTAATCCATGCACGTGTCATTTTGTAGACTTGTTACAATACAAATATTTCAAGAAAATTGTTTCAGTAATAAGAGTATTAAGTTAAGTAAATATATGATAAAAAATGATAATTCATTAATTGTGTAAATTTTCTATGGATTATTTTGGATAAAAGAGACTAATATTATATTGTTATGTAACAGCTGTGTAATTTTTTTTTTTTTTTTGTTTAATGAACAAAAATAATTTTATCAGTGTATGTACTACAGAATCCATTGATAATCAATTTTTACTGACTCTTCGTACATCGATATAGTGTTATTATAAAGGATAAATAAGAAAACATACTAACTTATTTCATGATATAGTTCTTTATATACATTGGTAAAAAACACGGAGAAAAAACGAAAATATGTTCGTAAAGTAGAACAGGAAAAAAATTCGATTTAAATAATTATAAACATCGACCTGTTACGGGATAGATTTTCAACGCTTACTTAAATACTTCGGATATTTACGTACTCTACTTAGATTTACTCACGAGCTGTAACAATGTAGCACAGCTCAAGTGTAGCACAGTCAAGTTCACACCTGATTTCAAAATTATGGTAGTAGCAATGTTAAGTCAAAGAGAAATAAAAACTTCTGCTATTTAATTTTTTGTTCAAGAAAAAATTTTTATTATAAAAATATAGTAAAAAGTTATCCATTGTCAATAAATAATTTTTATTACACACATGCACTCAAAAGTATATATTTTAAACTTTAAGCAATGTAACTGCATTAATGACACTTTAGGTAAAGATTAGAATACACGTTTTAAATTTTATAACGAATAAAAATTTTGGAAAATATTAAGTATGTGCTTTAAAAATTTTGAAAAAGATTAATTAATATGAAAGTTTTAGACTTTATAATCTGTAAGAACTCAGTCGATATTCCGAAAAGTTTAATTTTGTGTTTTTAAACTTTTTATAAAGATTAAATTAAACCTTTTAATCTTTAAAAACTGTTTAATTTTCTAAAAAAATTAAATTTATGAATTTACACTTTTGTAGTCTCAGACACACTTTGCGAGGTGCCATGTAGATTAAAATCGCTTGTTGCGTACCGAGTGCTCTGTTTACCCATAGCGACAGGTGTGCAACTTATAAGTATATCATATCAACTCTTATTGAAATGCAGCTATTTTAAAAAAGTTAAAATTGGTTCGCAGCGATCAATATTTTTTTAATCATTAAACAATTTATATTGTATTGAATAACAAATTTCTAATTAATACAATTTAAATGCGATATACTACAATATTGACACTATGTTAATACAATATTATTACAATATTGCTACAACGTTGTTACAATATTGGTACAATTTTGCTGTGATATTTCTACAATATTAACACAATATGGATACAACATTAATGAAGTATTTTATATAAAATCTGCGCAATTTTTTTTTTTTATTGTCTTAAAGCCAGACCAAGACTTTATGGAAATTTCTATTCATACGTGTATAATATTTGCATTTCCAAGTAAGATTCTTAAAAACTGCACACGTGCTTCACGGCGGAATAAGTGAATTAATCTAATCTTGCTGACTCACGACGTGTCCTATAGATTGGCGAATAAATTCCTAAAAATAAAGGAACTGGTAAGAAATTACGGACGTCGAGCTTCAGTTATTAATGATCACAGTGAAACGATGATGCGGTTGAGGATCATTTGTATGGTCGTGGTGTGTTTTACCTATCTTAGAAGTGGTAAGATTCGCTGGTCTTCATCTTAACGGTTTAGAATATTAGAAATTAGTTTTAAAAGTACAGAATACAGAATATTAAATAAGAGATTGTTAAAGAAATATAAAGTACAAAACAACTTGTAGCCAAATCTTAGTGGTAGGGATTTAAAACAAAGAACTATATTTAACAAAGTGGAGTCCCTTATTCGCAATAACAAGGTGAGTTTCGCAATGTTAAAGTTGGTAAACAAAGTGTCTAACCAATGTTGAATGTATCTACTTATATGCCTTTTTACTGGCAAATGTATGTTCTTCAAAGTTTCCTTAAAGTTTTGTTAAATACATGAGTGTGTATCTTATCAGTTTAAATAATCTGCATAGAATAAATTGCAATTTAAAAAAGTAAAAATTTATTCCAGATATAATGTAAAGACAATCAATCCGACTTACATAAACTTTATGATTTCGTTTAAAGTTTATTAAACAGTTAATACATTCAAACAAATGTAAGAACATTAGTATTTTAAATGTATAATAATTTTAAAAAATCGTGAATTTTATATTGAAAAACACTATTTTTCGAAATCTTGAATATAAAGTTCAGTAGGTCCTCATTATTCCAATTATTCATATAATCTTGTCACGATCAATTTATCATCAAGTCAAATGATCAGCATTGTAAATGGTAGTAGAGATTATTTTATACAATACATACGTACTTTTACAATTACGAAAGTCATGAATAGGGAGGTTGATAAATCCTCCGAAACGTTGACAAGTTAAAATTGTAAAATAAATTCCACCATGGT